>OY755236.1:4935729-5091547 GCA_963576725.1 Azorinus chamasolen
GTTCTGCCACTGACAGTTCCAAGACGATACTCCCTTTGTCACCCTTACTTTTATGTTTGCCTGGTGTCTTTGTACTTGTGCGTTTGTTCATGTTAAAACATTTATCTCGTGTATGTATGTATGTGTGCGGAGTTGTGTATTACTTGCTTTGTATCGATGTTTTGGTGATGGTTGCGTCTTGAATGTGGCTTTCCCTGCTTAACTTTACTACTTTTTCATTTCAATGAAAACACTCTGGGTCACGTGTTGCTGATATACTGGGAGACCTAACACCGTTATTAATGTACAGTTAAATGAAACAAGTTAATCTTTATTTCAAATAGGCAGAACGTCTAGACGTTCAACCAGGTGGTTAACAGCAACATATCATTTATTATGGCCAAACATGTGTATGGTCTATAATGTTGTACGTATCAGCCCGCCCATATACTGGTCTCCAAATTGGTATGATTCGAACACCTCCTATACTTTCAAAGATGTCCAACTTTGATATACAGGTGCGTATAAATAAATGAATTACAGCTGCGGTCATTTGTGGTAAACGTGATTTGTTGTGTAATATGCCGCTTGACCTCCTTAACGCATCAATATATAACATTAAGCCTCTACATATGGTACAAAGTATTGAGGGTCGACTTCCTCCTACGCAGTTGCTGGGGTTAGTTTCACATACAAACAACACTATTGTGAAAATGTGCATCTGTTTGGAATAATATAAATAATTATTACGTGTACATCTCTCCTCTGAAGAGTTTGGTAATATTTTCTTGAAGCATTAATAGACAAAACCATTGATATGTACATGTGCACGAAGTCGACGTTCCTGCACTGTTTTCAGTTTCAACAGAATTATAACGTTATGCTACATAGTTACAGGCCTGTTATTTAACTTTACATTATGTATAATGTACAATTGTGGATGTGTCAGATTCTTCTTACATCGATAATGAGATTGGTTTCATACTTTACAGGTGAACAACACTGGTGCGAAAATGTAGGCAAGGAAATGAGTATTTGTGACAATAGTATTTGACAGAATTATTTCCCTTCGACATAATTATGCCTCTTTCTTTATGTCGGCGTTTGCTGCGTATGGGTAAAATCTCAAATATATACCAACAATGTGTTAGGTTGTATATATAGAAACAAATTATTTCTAACTCCTGCCACACCATTGTGGTACTTATATCATACACCAGCTGATTTTGTTAAATGTTATCAGTCATTAAAGACAAGTTTTACTTCTTGACGCCATTTTTATTGTACACCCTATCTTGCCAAATATGCGTTTACTTGAATTTGCTGATAGTGTTGCTCTAGATGAGAATATATTTTCTACACATTGAACAAATCGGAGTAAATTAATACTGCAGATGAGAGTTTCAGCATTCGCCATATTTTATATTAAGTTAAGTGCTAACAGACAAAATCTTTGTACCTCAAAATCAAGAATAGACAATGGCAATCTGATTTTTGAACTTTTTTCTATTGACTATAATGTTAAGATATTCAAAGGTAAGATGTGCCAAGGTCAGCCAGATGGTGTATGATATTATCCATAAGGGCCTGCTAATGCCAATACTATTTCCAAAGTATAAACAAACACCCGTTGGACGCACATTCACTGTCATCGCTTCGCTAGCGTTGAGATTGACCATAAGGAATGCGATAGCTTATGACGTAAAATTCACATTTGTGAGGACAAAACCAGGACATGTGTTTGTTTAATTAGAATAATTTCCAACCCAATTATACTGATAATTTGCCTTTATTTCTAGGTAACAATCGCTTAACATAGTTTTATGTCTAGCTATGGACCGATGTATTGCAGATTTTTCGACCAATTAGCCTACCGCAGTTTACCCATTTTCGACTGCATAGTATCGGCAAATTATGTAAAACTGCACGAAATGTTATTAACATTATTTATTACACCAACTTAATGCTTGACGCCACTATTTCAACGCTTTACGTAATGATTTTTGAACCACATCCCTAGTGATAACAAGATTGTTGCTTCTACTGACACGAAATCAATCCGTCACCTGGATGTTTTATGCGTTGGAATTTCCTAGCGTCTGTTAACTCGTTCCCTCATATAACGCTTTATACGCCTTTCCAAAGAAGACCAAGATCAAAATCTTCTTTAGGAGCTATTTGAACAGGGTATGTTCTGTTTGCTTATGTAACGATAGAGACCTGATTCTACAGTTCCTACTAATAATAAAATAGCCCGTGTACACATTAAACGTACAGTTCCTACTAATAACAAATAACCCGTGTACACATTAAAAATAGCCCGTGTACACATTAAACGTACAAGAACAGAATAGAAGTCAGGCAGGAAATTTGAAAATGGCACACGACAATACACAGGAACACCAGAATCACAAATGAAATGCGCGCACGCACACGAACTTTGCTTCATTTTAAAGAACAAACTAAACGTAAAATGCACATGAACGACGCTGCTTGCAATTCTACTACTAGATAACCGTTTATTGTCAATCACAATATATTTTATATGCAAAGTAAGATGTGTTCTTAACTCTTTCGGTGCCAATGTCGCCTGTTGGCACCATTGAGAACAGTGCAGTCCCATGTCTGTCCTGGGACTTCACTGTTTTCTGTATTACTTTAGTCCAAGCATACAGGATTTTAAAAACAAATGTGATACTAATATACCTTTATTATTTAGTTTAGAATTATATTTAATGTATGAAATTATTATTGCAGACGACACTTTTAAATTTGGCGCAAAAAATGTTAATTGGCCAAAACTTTAACAAGTGTGGTATAATTGAGCGTTGAAATTTAGACATTATTGCCGTAAATTATCTTTTTTCAGATGTAGTCTTTCATCCGAATGCATTGTTCGCAGTATAAGACACTGTCATTTAAGAGTCAACATTATTACACCTCACTTGGCTGTCCTATACAAAAGTTTCATATACCTGTCATGAAACATTTTGTACTGTTCCATGCAACATTATCCCATGCGGGCAACAGTACGTCTAGATCAGTGAGCGCTTATTAGTTTGTGTGCGTGACGTCATCCGACTGACCTCATCGACTGACGTCATCTGACGCTTGCCGTTTAATCAACTAATGTTATTTTACATAAATACTTGACTTTGATCTAATATTTCGACCACTAAGGGCCTTTTTCAAAGATTATCAAGTCAAAACACACGTCACATTTTTGTTACATGCATTCAGCCATAAAGTCAAAGAGAACATAGAATGATATATTTATATAACGTTGCTGACTATATATATCTTCAAATAAGGAACACCCTGTTTTCGTTTGTAAAAATACAAATATGAGTCATGCAGGAAACACCATATACAGAACATACAGCCGCCCGAAAAGCAACACAAGAAAACACAGCAAATGTACATTACTACCAAAACCATAAATAGACGCACAAAGACAAAACAATCGACTCAGCTACAACAACCGCGATGGCAAATACAGTGGTAAAGTACAATATATTGACTTCATATTTTCCTAGGTTGACAAATATACATGTAGATAGATAGATTCTATGTCGATGGCTAACGGGCTTGTGTTGATGCTGATTAAAGATTAACAGAACTGATTTAGGGCTAAGTTCATGTCCTACAATGCTGCAGGAATTGCATTGTTGTATACCCATTTATTTTTGCCACGAATTTCTTATCGTGTGGCGGCCGTAAAAAGTCGTTCCGTATTTCATTTTAGTGTTGTTATATTATGTGGTCCTTCGGGATCATCAGTTTCAATGCTTTTAGTTATGAAAGTGTAATATCAGTTAAGCCGGTGCTAGGGGTGTGCGTAGTATTGCAGTTCGCATTGCTGCTTTCGCTTTTGAAGAATCTCCTACTTTCAGAATTTATGTACTTCACAACAGCATGTGTTAAGTGCTCGTGTTGCGACCGTAAAAGTAACAACATACTTCATTCTCACTGATATTATATGTTATGATCCTTCGAGATTACAAAAAGTCTCAATACTTTTAGTTATGAAAATTGAATACTACTTAAGCCGGTGAGGGATGCGTTGAACTTTTAATAACTGCTCATGAACAGGCTCAATAAAACCGAGTCGGCAAGTTTCTCTTTTCGCATTGCATTTCGTTTTGCTTTCGAAGGGTTTCGTACTTTCAGAAATTTTGTAACCCATATTAGCTTCATAGCCACGACATGGAAAACAGAACCTTGCAAAGACATCTATGGAATTTTATGTATATGCATGTTCTATTTACCATCAACTGCGCTTGTTCAATATTACTGTAACAGAACCCAATCAACACATGTGTCTTATGATGCTAAATTTAACCATACTTTCACCTTTGAGAACAAAATGATGTTATCGAGTTAAAACTGTAGTTTCCATACACGATGAAGACCGTTTGTGTACGTTCCAAGATTATTTAATTGTCATTAGAACTAAATAATGATGTACTTTTACCGTATGTATTCTGTTCAGGTTCTGTATTGAAAACACAGCGGAATGCATACGGACAAGCCTGTCAACAATGAGGTTGCGAAAATCAAATGCTTTGTTTTGATATTTCCAACTGATGACTGCGAGAAACTTTTCCCTCATATAAACGCATTTTTGAATTTGAAAACCACAGAGTATACGTAGATCAGACTGCTCCTATAGAGGCCGTTTGATCAGGATCTGCTCTGGCTGCTTTTGGCATGATATAGATCTTATTCTGTATTTTTGGCACAGCAACCTTGAAGTTCCTTGAACGTAAAAACAAATCAGCTGATAGATAATCATTATGCTATCTTTTCATACATAAATACTGAACAGGGAAAGGGTAATTAAAACAGATAAACACGGCAGCAACACTTTCTTACAGTGTTGTGAAACATACAAACACTCACATACGCATACACCCACACAATAAATAACTTTTTACCAATCAAGAATCATGTTTTACCAGTGTTATGACCGGCCGCATGGCTGTGGTAGAGCGCCCGCCTGTGGTACGGAAGGTGGAGGGTTCGATCCCCGGCCGCGACAGACCAAAATTCGTTAAAAGTTGGTACTAGTAGCTCCCTTGTCTGCGCTCGACATTAAAAGGTGTAGTTCTAGGACTGGTCGGCCCGGTGTCAGGATAATGTGACTGGTGGGATGCCCTTGCCATGTACCCGCGGCAGGGGTATTTCAGTGTGGCAGCACTATAACTTGTCTCATGCGGGTGCCGTCTGCATATAACTGAAATACTGTTGGTCGGACGTTAAACCCAACTCACTCACTCACTTACCAGTGTTATGTTGTCTGAAATAGACAGTTAGACAGATGTCACACAAAATCGACAGACGCATGTTTTATACGCGTGTAGCGAAATCATACAAATCTTAAAGCATGGGGTACATATATGTGACAAATATTTGTTCAGGCATGTTACCGATAATTCCAGCAAAATATGTCGTAACGAAAGACAAACCAGCTACAGCAGTGTTTTCATACCTTAATATTCATAATTTTATACATGTATTTAATTTACATACACATCATAAAAATGACGCCGTCCAGAACAATGTTTTGTCTGTATAATGTACATAAAATGAAATTAATAAATCCACTATTTGTCTCACTGATCATATACCCCTCCAATACAATCCTATCAGTACTCTAGAGAACATTATCCAGACGACGAAACCACAAACAATTATTAATCAGTACTTACCCCAATGTGTTATATTAGTTATGTTTCAATATTTCAAGGAATAATCAAATTTTGCAAAAGCAAAACTACATAAATGGAATGTATTTCGAGAACAAAAGAGTTGTCGTCTCTTTATTCATACTCTAATCAATGACGTGAAAACAATAAATTAAAACAAACCACAGTTCCGCTATAGGTTAAGGGGGTCTAAATGCTGCCCACTTCGATAGTCAACGAGCAGATGCGGGACGATAGCCGACATATCGTGTTTGTTCTGTATGTGGTGTTTCCTGCATGACTCAGTTTTGTACTTTTATACAGTTTACCAAACATAAACAACAACAAAAAATACTATATATATGTGGTACAGATGCAAAACACTATTTCTAGAATTTTCTATAAATAACTACAGCAAACATACAGCATATTCGATGTGTTGTCCCGATGATCACCACCTAAATTTTCACAGGGTACCCTTCATCAATGCTGTTACGTATAAAATACAAGTAAAAATATATTTGTTTACGTAGAACAATATTTATAGACTTAATTCATATATAATTTTGATATAAATAATGAACTATAGTCAAATTCACAGCATCTTTACTTTTCTATGCGTTACCTCGACTGTCCGCATGCAAATATTTACACGGCTGACAACAATGGCATTAAAGTACATGTTACAAAATAAAGTTTTGGTCGAAGAGATATAAACAATATTTATAGAAATGATTCACATAAAATTGATATAAATAAAGAAGTAGAAGAAAATATTGCATCTTTAACTTTGGATGCGGGACCTCGATCGACCCAGGGCCGCCATTCAACAAATTTACCAATCAAAAACAACACAAACAGTAAAATATAAGCAATAACTTCCAATTGTGTTTTACATACATGTAAAATAGTATCACAGAATCAATTTCATGCAAAAATGACATCAATAGATAGCAAATTTAGTTATATGTTACTCAACGTTACTCTTGTTGGGGACACTCATTACTACCTTAATGGCTAGGATTCAATGCCGTATATAAATTACATTGCATGGAATATTCTTCAAAAACCGTGTAGTTTTATATGGTATATAATAATGTTAGTGTCTTACGTTTTGAATATGAACACTCAAGGAATAACGTTAAGTATTGTCCGTAACATTTGTCGTCTGCTACAATTATCGTTCGTTTAATTTTCTCTTCTCTGTTTTCTTCCAACACATATTACATCATTAAAAACGGGTTGGCTTCTTGTGAGTCGCAGAGTTACTCGGAGTCTCATCTGGATCCAAACTGTTTGCACATGTAATCAAGGATACGTTTGTGACAGCGAAACAACTCAAGAATACCCGTACATAACTGTCTATAACATGTCATAAAATCAAAAATGGAAAAACAGTAACACTCTACAATAAGCAATCAGAACTCTTCGTTTTAGTCCGACATGTCGATTATAACGCAGACATATCTGGTGGAATGATACGCGATATCGTATCACATTTTGTTTGCGGAATGAAAATACTCCTATAAATAGTTTAGTTTTAAACGTCATCTACAAACATCAGATAAATATAAATTACAAGCTACGGTGCAAGGGTGTCAGTTTAAAACATTTTAAACTATAAGGTATACGTTGTTTGTTTTCTTAATATTGATTGGGTTGATTTCTCTGAAGGTGATACTGTTCGGATATTCAACTCATCGTGCTGTATAGCAGTATAGTAGTTGTAACAATCACACACTATTGAGTGGCAAAGCACTTTATTTAATTATTTAATCAACGGAAGTCGGTAAACTTCGTCAGTCCTAGAAAGGTTTGAAATGCACTTTATGTGATCATTATACTTATCCAAGAATGCGGAATGTCAACTCTTGTGTACCCTTTTCTGTTTTCACTGATTAATTAAGCAACATTTCATTAACTCAAACAGTTATGTCACGATAAAGCATGTCAGATCGACGTCCATCTCTTGTACGTGTGTTTCATTCAATCATAAAAAATACATCGATATTCGTAATTTAAATTTACAAAGTGTGTAGCTCCATACGCACACATTAGGAATGCACGAGCGGGATCAAAAGCCTTACTGAGTGTCTCAATTTCATGCGCTCTGTGCAATATTTTATTGAACGAAGATTAACCCTAAAATTACACATCTGACACGGAATATAGTTGGGACACACTTTATTCTTTATTTCGCCTGCACCGTAGAGCTTTTGTTAAGGATAAGTGAGTCATGTCATCTGCATGTCCGATCAATATTCATTGCTTCTAAAGGTATCATCATTATCATATTTATCGCGGACATACATCGTCGTCAGATTAAGCAATGCTCAGACATGTTAGATATATTGTAGTTAATACTAATTTATTCAACAGGGGTCCAGATAAGATGCGAAAATTAAAATATTTTCAAAGATATTTTCTTTATTTCTTCACCAATCCCTGTGCTGTGACACTGTTTAGGATCGTCACTTCAAGATGTATCTCAAGAGTGGAAACATGGACGATTTTAGTATTTGTGTACGCACCTTTATCTGTAGCTCTAAGAAAAACAAACAAGCGCAGTAAAATATTCCATGTTTTGTTTAGGTGTATGCTTTGCTAGATTCACTGATAGTGTTACCTTCTCTTGCGATTGATTTAAACCCCGTTTATAATTAATACCACTTATGAATATATTTATCCAATATGATGAAAATTAGTATGATAAATCTGTTTCATAACCATGTAATTAGCATGTTTATTGCACGGTGAGGAGTATTTTCCAAACGCACAGAGAAATCGATAAAGGCTAGTTCAAAAACAGACGATAAGTGCGTTTATGAGCAATAGGCTTTGTTGTTATGTTATATAAGGATGTAAACAATTACTAATCGAACTGTACGCATTTTAGTATATCAACTTCATTAAGTTGGTATTGGCATGTTTGTCATTAACCTCTCTATACTGAAGACCACTGCATACTGGATGGCCGACCCCTTTACAGTTCATCATTATGCTTTATGACGGCGTCCTCTTAAACGCACATATGGAGGGAAGAAACTGGATGATTGTATTTTTCCATTCCCTAAATGACTTCTCCACAGTGGATCTGGCTTCTGACCGGTCATCGAGTACATGTTATATATGTATGTTGGTTTTTCCCAATGTAAATAGTTAATTGTTACCTTAAACAAATCGTTAATTGTTACCTAAAACAAATCATGCAACAATAACAACTTATTTTTTATAATTTCGGTATAGAAATACTTGGTGCATACTACGTTACTTAACTTTAGTGACGTCACTTGTTTACAGTTTGACAGTTTTAAGCTCAATTTCAGTTTTATTTTGCTTTGGCTTTGTTACCCTCGTTAACGAGTTATCTGGAAGGGGATGGGGTGCTTTATGTTTAACCGTTTTGATTACTGACATTTCCAAGGCGGTATTACTGATTTCATCCTACTTTGTTTTTCATATGGTAATTACTTTATGTATTTTGTGCGTTTAGTAAATTCTGAAGGGTGGTGATCTCCCGAAAGCAAAAATTGCAACACAAAAAGAGAAAATTGCAGACTCGGTTTTATTGAGTCTGTTCATGAGCAGTAATTGAATGTGCAACAATGCTCACGCCCCCTAGCACCGACTTAAGCGGTATTCAATTTTCAGAACAAGAAGTACTGAAAGTTCGTGTTTATTATTATTATACCACATTTCAAATCAATTTAACTTATAAACATATACCGTATATTGACGTCACTAAAGTTAAGTAAGTAGTATGCCCTAAGTATTTCTATACCGACATCATTAAAAATGTTATTGTTGCATGATTTGTTTTAGGTAACACTTATCTTGTAGTTATTCACTGTAGAAATGAATATATTTTTAATGCGTATACGTTAGAAGGTATTTTTACTTAGTGAAACTATTTAATTGTTATGAAGTGGATGATGGAACAAAACTCTAGGTTGTCTAAGAATGACTACGAAAAAGGAATAGAGTAAAACTAATAGGTTCTTAATATGGTAAACTTAATCACCCGAATAAACAAACATATAAAACACAAACATAAAACGTATGTCATGATCCTAATCATGGAAAGTCATAAAATGTCCATTGAATTGACATGAATTAAATGCATATAGTCAACTTTCAATTTGAAGATTAGTCAGTTCTTAAGAAGTATGAACGGACACCGTAGTTTAAGACACAGTGTTGATATGATCGTGTTGATATGATCCAACTAGCTTATTTATTAAGTGTTTACCAACTTCATGGCGTCATTATAATTGCCGATCTTTTCCTGCCAAACACGTACTGATTTGTATTTGCACATAGCTTGGATCCAGAAGAGACACATAGTAACTCACTGCGGCATTAAATTCCAAACTGATTGAAACCCAGCCAAAATGAATTATCTAAATCATAAACATACGTAAATGTGCTTATACAGAATAATAATTTTGAATAGGGTAGGTACTAATAGACTAAACTTGAGAGTGATGTGGCACATGGAACATAAATTGCAAAAGACTAACCGAATCACGTTGGAGATCATGCTTCATTTAAACTATCATGTCACTAACCTGTTTGTTTTTGTTTCATTAGGTGTTTTAGATTTGTCGACCAGATAACCTTACGCATTTAACACATTTTGACCGAATAATCTATAAAACATGTAGAAATGGACAATATCGACATATATATGGTATTGATAGTGTTTATGGTGGTAGTTTTGCATAATGGCTGAGCGTTGAGCTGATAACCTAGGGGTCCGGGGTTCGAATCCCGTCTTGGCCAGCTCGAAATTTCAGAGACGCGTTTCAGTGTTTCCCACTCGCACAAGATTGCCTACTCTCAACACAGAGGTTGAAATGGGTACATCTGAAGGTCACTAGCCGGTATTGCGACCGCGCCACATGTTAGTAGTGCTCATTATTGTAGGCGAATAGCTCAATGACCAGGGGAGTAAATGCAGTCGGATGAGCGGTCATTCGCACAGAAAGAAAACTATAACTATGTACTTTTGTTTACTTTTATACCACCTACGTTAAATCCGTTATTTCAACGTTTTACGCAATAATTTTGAACCACTGTTATATAGATAAAATATTGTTGATACCACTCTGTCTGGCATCTGAATGTTTTATGTTTTCAAATGAATGTCTTAGTATCTGTTAACGCAATTCGATTCGTGGTATAAACTAACTGTTGATGAGGAAGTTTCCGATTGCGACGCAATTAGTGACCCCAGAGAAGATAGCCATTCACGCTATCCTAAACAATGTATCTGACTTACTTATGACTTTGAGATAGGTATGAGGTTAGGACCACAGGTGCCCTTCGCATGCTATGTCTCAACAGCAACAATAACTCCATAACAAGTACATTATTTTTTAAATCACGTGTCATATGTATCTAAAACATACCAAAATATAGTTTTCTGACCCAACCGCCCCCCCCCCCCAAAAAAAAAGCGAACACCCTTGCTCTATATAATATATATGCTCTATATAAAAGGTATTAAACTCCGGCCGAAATCTGCTCAAAAATCGATGGGTTCAGGTTAAAAATAGTGTATTTGTAATGGAGTTGTTGTTGTTGTTGACACTTGGAATGCGAACGGCACAAGTGGTTAGGACGTCCGTAAACCGGTTGACCCCCCCTCCCCAATGGTGGTTTAGCCAGACAATTCCGAGGCGGTACTCCCTTACTTTTATGTTTGTCTGGTGTCTTTGTGTCTCTGTACTTGTGCATTTGTTCATGTTTATTTTTTCATATATCGTGTGCGTGTCTGTATGTGTGTGTGCGCGGTTATGTATTACTTGCTTTGTATCGATGTATTGGTGATGGTTGCGTTTTGAATGTGTCTTTCCTGATTGACTTTACTACTTTTTCATATCAATGAAAACATTGTGGGTCACGTGTTGCTGATATACTGGAATACCTAACACTGTAATTAATGTACAGTTAAATGAAACAAGTTATTCTTTATTTCAAATAGGCAGAACGTCTAGACGTTCAACGAGGTGGTTAACAGCAGCATATCATTTATCATGGCCACATATGTGCATGGTCTATAATGTTGTACGTATCAGCCCGCCCAAATACTGGTCTCAAAATTCGTATGTATCGAACATCTCCTATACTTTCAGAGATGGTCAACCTTGATATACAGATGCGTATAAATAAATGAATTACAGCTGCGGACATTTGTGGTAAACTTAATTGTGTTGTATAATATGCCGCTTGACCTAATTAACGCATCATCAATATATAACATTAAGCCTCTACATATGGTACCAAATATTGAGTGTCGATTTCCTCCTACGCAGTTGCTAGGTTAGTTTCAAAATTTCACATACGAACAACACTATTGTGCAAATATGCATCTGTTTGGAATAATATATTTATGCGTTATGGGGGTACCATATATCGTCACGTTGTTGGTATACCCATGGGTACAAATTGTGCCCCTCTTGTTGCAGATTTGTTTTTGTATTGCTATGAGAGGGAGTTTATGCTTAGCTTAAAACCTGATACACAGACCGATATTGTTAATGCTTTTAATAATACTTCAAGGTATTTAGACGATATTTTGAATTTAGATAATCCTTATTTTGAATCTATGATTTCTTCAATTTACCCAAAAGAACTGTCTTTCGTAAAAAAGTGAATCAATCTGACATTATAGTTTCATTTTTAGATTTGAATCTTTCAATTACAAATGATAAAGTTTCGTCCAAAATATACGATAAAAGAGAAGATTTTAATTTTAAAATTGTTACTTATCCTTTTCTAGATGGAGATGTGCCCCGTCCTACACCTTATTGGGTTTATATTTCTCAACTTATTCGGTTTGCCCGAGCTTGTTCTTTGCTTGACGATTTTAACAGTCGTAATTTAGTTATAACTGATAAACTTCTTAATCAAGGTTACAGATATCACAAACTTCGGAAAACGTTTTCTAAATTTTATTATCGAAATTTACCACTCATTAGTAAATATAATTGCAATCTACGGACGTTACTTCAACAAGGCATTTCTCAACCAGATTTTTATGGAGATGTTATCTACAAACTTAAGAAAATTCGGGGTCATATCCATTTTTCATGATTTGTTTATAAAACGCATTAAAACATTTAAGAAGAAAGGTTATGATCCCATTATATTGCAGCGCACTGCATGTTTGGTTATCGACCCTTTTACAGTTGGTAGCTACGCTTCCCTCTTTGCTTGCGAGATGACAGGCCGAGGGTAGTACTCTATGATGGTATACTCTTAAACCCAGATACCGGATGAGCTTACCAGACTCATGTATTACTTTTACCCTGTCGTGCCCTTAACGGCTTACCTACAGGTGCTCTGACTTCAGCGAAGTCATTGAGTACATATTTGACGGATTTTCACAGTTATAATGCTATGTTTTACATGTTGTCCTGTGTTCACCGTCGTCTATGTTGTGGGTAAGTCCGGCGGAGATACGTTTATTTACACTATTTGTAACGCTATGGTGACTTTGAGAGAAGTGTAAAGTTAGGACGTCCGTAAACTTTTTTAAACCCCCAGTGGTGTTTTTGCTACTGACCGTGCCAAGGCGGTACTCTCTTTGCCACCCTTCCTTTTTTTGTTTGCCTTGCGTCTTTGTGGTTGTGATTTTGTTCATTTGTGGGGTGTTTGTCTCTGGTTCTTGTGTGTCTGTTGGTATTTTCTGTGTTAATCACGTGTGTGTGCGTGTGCATTTGGGTTTGTGGTTGTGTGTATATGTGTGTCATGCTGTCTATCGGTGTTTTGGTGGTGGTTGCGTCTTGTATGTGGCTTTGCCTGCGCCCCGTACTTCATTCTCAGTGTTGTTATACCTTCTGGTCCTTCGAGATCATGAATTTCAGTACTTCTTGTTTTAAAAATTGAATACCGCTTAAGCCGGTGCTAGGGGGCGTGAGCAGTGTTGCACTTTCAATTACTGTTCATGAACAGACTCAATAAAACCGAGTCTGCAATTTTCTCTTTTCGTGTTGCAATTTTTGCTCTCGGGGGATCACCTCCCTTCAGAATTTATAATCTTCACAACAGCAGGTGTTAAGTGCTTGTATGGCGGCCGTAAAACGTCACCCCGTACTTCATTCTCAGTGTTGTTATACCTTCTGGTCCTTCGAGATCATGAATTTCAGTACTTCTTGTTTTAAAAATTGAATACCGCTTAAGCCGGTGCTAGGGGGCGTGAGCAGTGTTGCACTTTCAATTACTGTTCATGAACAGACTCAATAAAACCGAGTCTGCAATTTTCTCTTTTCGTGTTGCAATATTTGCTCTCGGGGGATCACCTCCCTTCAGAATTTATAATCTTCACAACAGCAGGTGTTAAGTGCTTGTGTGGCGGCCGTAAAACGTCGCTCCGTACTTCATTCTCAGTGTTGTTATACCTTCTGGTCCTTCGAGATCATGAATTTCAGTACTTCTTGTTTTAAAAATTGAATACCGCTTAAGCCGGTGCTAGGGGGCGTGAGCAGTGTTGCACTTTCAATTACTGTTCATGAACAGACTCAATAAAACCGAGTCTGCAATTTTCTCTTTTCGTGTTGCAATTTTTGCTCTCGGGGGATCACCTCCCTTCAGAATTTACTACGTTTCCAGTAATAACAATAATGGCATGTACAGCTCTCCGATGAAGAGTTTGGTAAGAAGCATTAATAGATAAAACCATTGATATGTACATTTGCACGAAGTAGACATTCCTGCACTGTTTTCAGTTTTTAACAGAATTATAACGTTATGCTACATAGCTATACGCCTGCTTTACATTATGTATAATGTACAACTTTGGGTATGTCAGATTCTTCTTAGATCGATAATGAGATTGGTTCCATACATTTACAGGTGAACAACACTGGTGCGAAAATGTAGGCAATGACATGAGTATTTGTGACAATAGTATTTGACAGAATTATTTCCCTTTGACAGACTTATGTCCCTATGTTTATGTCGGCGTTTGCTGCGTATGGGTAAAATGTTATTTGATATCTGTTATATACCAACAATTTGTTAGGTTGTATATATAGAAACAAATTGATTCTAACTCCTTCCGCGCCATTGTAGTACTGATATCATACACCAGCTGATTTTGTTAAATGTTGTCAGTCATTAAAGACAGGTTTTACTTCTTGACGCCATTTTAATAGTCCACCCTGTCTTGCTAAATGTGCGATGACTTGAATTTGCTGATGCTAGATGAGAATATATTTTCTACACCTTGAACAAATCGGAGTAAATTAATACTGCAGATGAGAGTTTCAGCATTCACCATATTTTATATTAAGTTAAGTGCTTACAGACGAAAACTTTGTAGCTCAAAATCAAGAATAGACAATGGCAATCTGATTTTCGAACTTGGCCTGCTAATGTCAATACTATTTCCAAAGTATGGACAAACACCCGTTGGACGCACATTCACTGTCATCGCTTCGCTAGCGATTTGGTTGACCATAAGGAATGCGACAGCTTATGACGTAAATGCACATTTGTGAGGACAAAACCATGACATATGTTTGTTTAAATAGAATCATTACCAACCCAATTATACTGATAGTTTACCTTTATTTCTAGGTAACAATCGCTTAACATAGTTTTATGTCTAGCTATGGACCGATATATTGCAGATTTTTCGACCAATTAGCCTACCACAGATTACCCATTTTCGACTGCATAGCATCGGCAAATTATGTAAAACTGCACGAAAATGTTATTAAAATTATTTATTACAACAATGTTATGCCTTATGCGGTTATTTCAACGCTCTACGTAATGATTTTTGAACCACATCCCCAGTGATAACAAGATTGTTGTTTCTACTGACACGAAATCATTCCGTCACCTAGATGTTTTATGCGTTGGAATTTCCTAGCGTCTATTAACTCTTTACCTAATATAACGCTTTATACGCCTTTACAAAGAAGTCCAAGATCAAAATCTTCTTTAGGAGCTGTTTTAACAGGATCTGCTCTATTTGCTTATGTAACGATAGAGACCTGATTCTACAGTTCCTACTAATAACAAAATAGCCCGTGTACACATTAAACGGACAAGAACTGAATAGGAGTCAGGCAGGAAATTTGAAAATGACACACGACATTGCACAGGAACACAAGAAGCACAAATGAAATGCGCGTCGCACACGAACTTTGCTCCATTTTAACTCTTTGACGCTAAGTAATATTTCATCTGCATCAACTGTCGTCTGCTTCAATTCTTAAAATAAACTTTCATTGTTTTGCAAAAATATGGTCAAGATGACAAACAGTTTGGATTCTGGTGAGACGCCGCATTATGCGACGTCTCATCTGGATCCAAACTGTTTGCATAGGTAATAACAATTTCGCCGCTAGCGTGCAAAGAGTAAACGTAAAATGCACATGAGCAAACGATGCTGCTTGCAATTCATCTACTAGATAGCCGTTAAATGTCCATTGCAATATCTTTTAATTGCAAATTAAGATGTATTCTTAATTGCCCTAAACTTTACCCAAATTGTGTATATTTGAGCGTTAAAATTTAGACATTATTACCGGAAATCATATTATTTTCAGATGTAGTATTTCATCTGAATGCATTGTTCGTAATATAAGCCAGTGTCATTTAAGAGTCAACACCCGCCCGACAATTATGCAGCGTTTCTTGATCTAGACCTTAAAATTAATAATGGAATGATTTCTTCTAAAATATATGACAAAAGAGATGATTTTGATTTAGATATTGTAAATTTTTCTCATCTTGACGGGGATGTTCCCCGTGCTCCATCTTACGGGGTTTATATATCCCAACTTATTCGTTTTGCTAGAGCTTGTTCATCTATTGACGATTTTAACAGTCGAAATCTCATTATAACTGAAAAACTGCTTAAGCAAGGATATAGATACCATAAACTAAGAAAACCTTTCTCTAAATTTTACTATCGAAATCTCTCGCTTATTGGCAAGTACAAATGTAATCTCAATGTGCTTCTGCGACACGGTATTTCACATCCTGAATTTTATGGTGATGTGATTTACAAACTTCGTAAAATTATTGGACATACCCATTTTCTCACTTTGTTCATCAAATATGTTAAACAATTCATTAAAAAGGGATATGATCCTGTAGTACTACAACATACTGCATGTTTGGTTGTGAACCCTTTTACAGTTGGCAATCACGCTGGCCTCTTTGCATGTACGCCGACAAGAAAGGTTTAGTACTCTATGAAGGCGACCTCTTAAATCCAGAAATGGAAGGAGAACGTCGGATATCTGTACTATTTCATTTTTGTCGTACCCTTTATTATTTTTCTACAGTTACTCTGTTTGCAGCTCAATCATTGAGTACACTAGCGATAGGTGGGATACAGTTTGTTCACTTAAATGTTTTCGTTATACATGCACTTTACCACTGTATTTGCCGTCACGGTTGTTGTAGATTAGTCGGAGAGGGGATACGTTTATTTACACTGTTTGTCTTTTAGGGTGGGGATGGAATAAGTGTGAGGTTGGGCGCCCATAAACCGGTTTAACCCCCAGTGACTTTTGTCACTGACCGTTCACCAAGGCGGTACTTCCATCTTCCCCCAATTGTATGTTTGTTTTGCCTTTGTGCGTCTCTTGTTGTTTATAGTTATGTACATTTGCTGTTTCCTTGTGTTGCTGTTCGGGCGACTGTTTGTTTTGTATGTGGTGTTTCCTGCATGACTCATTTTTGTACTATTATTATATATCACGTGGCTTTCCTATGCAAAATGTCCATATACCTGCCATGAAACAATTTGTACTGTTAAATTCAAAATTATCTCCTGCGGCAACAGTACGTCTAGATCAGGGAGCGCTTATTACATTGTGTGCGTGACGTCATCCAACTGACCTCATCGACAGACATAATCTGACGCTTGCAATTTGATCAACTAACATTATTTTACATGAATACTTGAATAGCTCTGATATAATATTTCGACCACTAAGGGCCTTTTTTCAAAGATCATCATGTCAAAATACACGTCACAATTTTGTTACATTGTTCAGCCATAAAATCCAGCAATAAAAAGAGAACATAGAATGTAATATTAATATAATGTTGCCGAAGATATATCTTAAAAGAAGGAATACATTATTTTCGTTTTTGAATAAACAAATATGAGTGATGCTGAGTCATGCTGGAAACATGACATACATAACAAACATCCGTCAAAACAACAACACAAGAATAAACACAGCAACAGTACATAACTACCAAAAACACACAAAGAGACACACAAAGACAAAACAAACATGCAATAGGGGAAAGATGGAAGTACCGCCTTGGAACGGTCAGTGACAAAAGTAAACCGGTTTAGGACCACCCAACCTCACACTTATTCCATCCCCACCCTAAACGACATACAGTGTAAATAAATGCATCCCCTCTCCGATTTATCTACACAAACCGCGATGGCATATACAGTGGTAAGGTGTATGTAAAACGAAAACATTTAAGTGAAACAAACTGTATCCACCTAGCAATTTCGCACAATAATTAATTGATATCGACTTCATAAAATTATATTCCTAGGTTGACAAATGTACATGTAGATAGATAGATGAAATGTGTCTTACTACGCCGTGTTTCTAAATATAATATTGTGTCGGTGACTAACGGGCTGGTGTTAGTTCCGATAAAAAAAATAACAGAAATGATTTTAGGCTAAGTTCATGTCCTAGATTACCGCAGAAATTACACTGTTGTATACCCATTTATTTTTGCCACAGATGTCTTATCCCGTTAAAGTCGTTCCGTATTTCATTTTAAGGGGGCGTGAGCAGTGTTGTACTTTCAATTACTGTTAATGAACAGAATCAATAAAACCGAGTCTGCAATTTTCTCTTTTTGTGTTGCAATTTTTGCTCTCGGGGGATCACCTCCCTTCAGAATTTATAATCTTCACAACAGCAGGTGTTAAGTGCTTGTGTGGCGGCCGTAAAATGTCGCCCCGTACTTCATTCTCAGTGTTGTTATTCCTTCTGATCCTTCGAGATCATGAATTTCAGTACTTCTTAAAATTGAATACCGCTTAAGCAGGTGCTAGGGGGCGTGAGCAGTGTTGCACTTTCAATTACTGTTCATGAACAGACTCAATAAAACCGAATCTGCAATTTTCTCTTTTTGTGTTGCAATTTTTGCTCTCGGGGGATCACCTCCCTTCAGAATTTATATCATCTGATCCTTCGGGATCATCAGTTTAAATGCTTTTAGTTATGAAAATTTGATACCGGTTAAACCGGTGCTAGGGGTGTGTGTAGTGTTGTAGTTTTAATAAGATATCATGAAAATACTCAATGAAACCGAGTTTTAATTTTCTCTGTTCGCATTGCTGCTTTCTCCTTTGAAGGATCTCCTACTTTCAGCATTTATGTTCTTCACAACATCATATGTTAAGTGCTGGTGTGGCGACCGTAAAAGTCACCCATACTTCTTCTCAATGATATTATATTTTCTGATCCTTCGAGATTATCAGTCTCAATACTTTTAGTTATGAAAATTGAATACTACTTAAGTCGGTGAGAGGGGCGTTGAACTTTTAGTAACTACTCGTTTTTCTTTCGAATGGTTTCCTACTTTTGGATATTGGTAAACCACGTCAGCTATATATCCACGACATGGAATACATAACCTTCCAAACACCTCTATGGAGTTGTATGTAAATGCATGTTCTATTTATTATCAACTGCGCCTAATACGCAAGAATCAGTACCTTTACAAAATATGTTCCATTCAAATTCCACTCGCAAATTATACCCTTTCATATTTCAAAAACTTTTCTATCACGGGATCTTGTAAGTAAACTGGTGTTGTCGCGCGTTACAGAGGGCTCTCCATCTGACGGGACACAGGATTAAATAGTTCACATTAACAAAGTTCATTCTATACACTATAACAACTGTCCAACCTTATTTCGTCACAAGTATATGTATCATAAGACTTATAATGAATTATCTGATATAATGTCATTTTCTTAGCGTCAAAAGTTCATCATTGGTGTTACCGACCTGACACATAGAATGTTAACTGTACATAAATACCAAAGCGGTATAGCGTTATCATTATTGACAACTGCGTTGAGCAATGTTTCTTTCAATAAATGACAGAACATTGTGCTAAATCAATTGACCGCCTGATTGTATTCTTATACTAACTATATTCTTATAATGGCATTCTCTGCTTCCTTGCAAGTAAATATACTGCGAATGACAGTACGTCTTTTGTTTCTTACCCATTCGGTATATGAGGATTGTATGATTATAATTTACCTCAACTTGTACAACTATTTACTTCACACCATTTTTAACATTACATATTGCTTTATTATTTTGCTGAACGTTGCTAACATAAAAATGTTAACAGTTTGTGCCAACGAAGCAGGAAATTGGCAAATATATACTTTTTAGTTTAGTTCATTTTTTTGTTTAATGCTATACAGGTATATTAATTAATGAACATAATGTCGATTGACCAAGCAGCAAACGATATGTTATGGGGAATATGCAGCAAACCTGTGTATTTTGACCGGTAATTAAAAAATAGTCGTCCGTACACAAGAAATGGTTTCCTTGCAAAATATAGGAAATAAGCTAGACAGTATTCCAAAGAACTGGTAAGCATCATAACTAAAATCTCCCTGAATCCCAATTTAAATTGTTTTATCGAGACAACAGGGTCCAGAGTTATAAAACGTCTGTGTCTCAGCCTTATGACCAATCTGAAGTATCTGATAGTTTTATAACATCGGAGTCTGATGTTCAACCGAACATATGTTCCTTACTTACAGTAAACGATATTCGACATACAGTATGATTTATTTAGCGTTTTAAATACACAATGTCGAACTTGTTCTATACTGTAACCTGCGAAAATGTCAAGAAATATAAGATTCAAAGCTGCATATGCAAACGCATGTATGATGCAATCTAGTATGCTGGTACGTGAAAATATGTTCGGCGATATAACAATTTGTGTTGCTCTTTCGGGTAGTAGACCAGTAATCAGCGGTTCAAACTATTCCACCACAGGTAGCACCGCTATACCCCGGCGGGAGTTGCGACCAATCTTTCGTACACATTTGAGAAACAATTTGCCAACTCGGGCCAGGAAACAAATCTGGCATCGTGTCTAGCAATGGCTGTATAAATAGCACTATTTATATATTGGCAGTGATTTCGCTCATCCCGCTAAACTACACTACAGTATGGTACAGTACGATTTCTTTAGGAATTTAAAGGATATTGATGACATAAAATAGTTTTGTTTCTGTTCTTCTTTACAAAACACGTTTTTAGTCGTTTTATTTGTGTGGGTGTTGTTTTGTATAGTTGTTGGACTTTTTTATACCTTGTCTTTTTTAACATTATGATTAACTACAAGAGTGTTCGGAGGAACACGTGTGTCACCTGCTCTCAGCTGACACAAAAACTTATTGTTAATATGAAAAAGTGGAATAACTCAAATAATATTGATGCTAGAGTTGTGCATGACACTTCCTCTCATCATGCTTGTTCCATGTGTGAACTTTGAAAGCTCTATAATGATTAGTTTAGAAATGACAGCCAACATAAAAGTGTGACGGACAGACAGACATACAGACGGACAGACAGACAGACGACGGAGAAGTGATCCCGAAGTGACACACTGCCTCTCGGCAGGTGACACAAACATTACAGTGAACATTCGTAATTAATAGTCTCCTTTGTAATAGGCAAATTAAAATAATTGGAAGAACAGAGTTAAATGCAATAATTATATCAAAAGTCAACATATGCGTGATTGCGTAATCAATATAGTTCTTACATGCAATCCACGTGTTAGTAAAGCGAATACACACACACGAAAGAAATAAATACACACAGAAATAATCCATATTCGCCATTATGAGTTTCACGAAAAGGCGTGTTATACTGTTTTGCTTTTATTTTACTTTTGTTATTTGATATCATTGTTTACGAAATAATCAGTTAGATGTATTTCATTTCCATTCTTTCATAAAAACTGAAACCCGAATGTTTTAATTATCAAATTCGTTGGAAAACTAATTGAATGTTTCCATCTAATACAATTTGCAATGACAGAAGTTAATTGAGTGTCGGGAGTTAAGTCTTCTAGCATGACCTTGTAATATCGATAGTGATTCCTCAGTTAGTGTAATTATTGACGAATGTTTTGGTATAGGAACACGAGATTCATTGCGACAAACTATTTATAGTACCATTAACAATTTGGCAACCATATAAGTTTTGTTTTCTCCGATTTCGTTTACTTTTTTACTCTAATTTCATTTCACAAACCACGTATCAGAGTGTCAAACTGGTTGAGTCCTGATGAGATGACGAGTTATCGAGATCCAACCTGTTTTCAAACGTAATCACAGATACGCATATGGTGGCGAAAGTGTCAGTCATTATCCCACTAGTTTGATTAGAATATTTGTTAACTAAAACCTCTCTAAATTCATTTTTAAAACAGAATAATTTAGACCGGTTCCGGCAGATAGCAATTTACAGCAGCGTTGAAGCATGTGGGAATCATTCCGAGGAGATTGATGCATGATTTTAACCATGCTTGAAACTGCAACCTGGCTTATAGTCACCGTTAAATACATGTTGGTAAAACCAGTAACATCTAATAACAATGATACTTGTGTGTGTGTGTCATGCTGTCTATCGGTGTTTTGGTGGTGGTTGCGTCTTGCATGTGGCTTTGCCTGCTTGACTTTACTACGTTTCCATTATTATACATCCACGCTAATCAATAAACATAAGTCATAAACTTCACAATTACAGTAAACCCCCTCTAAACCTGATGTAAATTGTAATATAAATAACGGTCTTGGAGACATGTGGCAGCTTAATGCAGGTTTAAAGTCATATAAAAAGCTCCTCCAGGAGCTTTCTTCATAACGCGCACCCTGAATTAAGCAGCCACCTTCCCAAATATATCTATCTATTTTTAGAGAGGTTTTACTGTAATGTTGTCTTGTTTATTCAAACCTTCGATAGTTGTCCACACAGAAACTCATTTAAGTATTCAATTGTGCAAATTTAATATCAGGCCATCCTGGTCAATCTAAATTGGACAATTCTAATATATGATTATGATACATTTAAGTTATAACTATGTGCGTCTCTTGTTGTTTTTTCTACCCATGTACATTTGCTGTTTCCTTGTGTTGCTGTTCGGGCGAGTGTTTGTTCTGTATGTGGTATTTCCTGCATGACTCATTTTTGTACTTTTATGTATACATTTTGTCTAAAACGTACCTGTATTTGACCATGCAAATATTAAGATATTGCAATGTATAGATTATTCGTAACCAAATAGTTTGTCCGTAACCAAATGTTTCAGTGTGTATCATAATTGCTAGTTTTGATTTACCGAACGTTTTATTTGTTACCATCGCTTGGAGTTGGACTATAAATAATGAACGGGAGAAAATGTGTATTTATGCTATACTGATACACAAACTTTTCGAGGTGAAGCAGCATTTTGTGCTTGACTTACCGCCGGGTGTTTGGATACTTGTTGACACAAGTCATATCACAATGGTTCCATGATTCACACATCTTGCAAACAAAATCACTCCTTCGTTCTAACAAACAGACTGTCCTTAATCTGCGATTGAATGAATTCATTTTATGATGTGATACAGTTATACGTTTGTAGCAGAAGTAGCAGTTTTACGCACTGTATCCAACTATTATGGAATGCTACCACAGTGATACACCTTTACCATACCAAATAGATCCTATTTGCTGACAATCGGACATCTGCAATGTTACATGTAAGTCCTTCAAAATAGTTTGAGTATTTTAGAAACTATGGCCCGATTGTCAGACAACTTACCCCCTCTGTCTCATGTGTGCACTAATTACAGCTACACAATTTAATAACACTGAAATTGTGTATATATGGTTTATAGCTTACCGCATTGGAATTGCCTATTCAGATAACTGAAAATTAATGTCCATTAATATAAAATGGTAACGCAATATATGAGCGCATATTGTTAAAGATAATCTACGTGTCTGCAATAATAAATGTATGTTATAGCTGCAATGTTGGCACACTGATGTATAGGTATATTTCTGGTATCTTATTTAACGGCGATATTCAATGTACAGTAAAACCCCTCCAATGCGACCAGGTAATAGAAGCATAATTCTGGTGGTAGAGGCAGGTGGTAGCTTAGAGGGGCATTCTACATTACTTTTGTCCTGCATTAAGCAACCACCTGCTTATAAAGACACCCATGTTTACTCATTAAGTGGTCGCATTAGAGGGGTTCTACTGTAATTACATTTTGAAAGTCTACATATGTATTGATTTTGAAAGGTTTATTTATATGCACGTAAATTATTGCATTGTATATGGGGAATCTATAGATATGTCAATATCAAATGAATGTTTACGTCCTATGCGACGATGTTGTATACAGATTATTTTAATGCTAAAAGTATGAATGTAGCTTTAAACAACCATTGGCAGAAATAAATTCGATATGACAGGAAATAATAACATACATTTCATTTTTAAAATTGGTGCAGTCATTTTCTCTTCTTAGAAATGCCTCTGAAATAAAAGTACAGGTATGATTAATGCAGGACACACCATATTCAAAACACATCCGCCCGTACAGTGCCACGACAAAATATAGTAAATGTACATGCATATCAAAAACACACATAGACACACAGAGACATAACAAACAAAACAATTGAGAAGATGGAAGTACCGCCTTGGAACGGTCCCCACGCTAAAACGCAAACAGAATAAATAAACATATCCCCTCTCCGACTAATCTACAACAACTGTGATTACAGTGGTAGATTGCATGTAAATTGAAAATACATCTAAGTTAAACAAACTGGACCCACCTATCGCTTGTGTAATAAGTTTTATAATAGTGTTGCATTTGTCATAACTGCTCATGAATAGACACAATATAACAGAGTATGCAATGTTATCTTTTTGCATTGTAGCTTTTGCTTTTAAACGAATTCCTACATTCAGGACTTTTATAAACAGACTTTGGAAAATGGATGAAAACCGAACTTTTGTAATTTTATTATCTACACAGTTTCGTACAGGAACGTCGGTTCCTGACATCAGTGTACGACAAACATGTAAGGTTTACATACTACATTGTTTTAGATACTGTTATACTTGTTTGTTTTTAGACATGTCAAAATGTATACTTTTGGATCGGATTTATAAAACAAAAGGTACATACGATATAAGTTTACACAGTTCATAGGTGACCGTATGAATACATTCATTGTTTTAATGAATTTATGTCCGCGCTTGTACTTCTTATACAATGTATTGACAATTTCTATAGTCAGATACCACAGCGCTGATACACAGTTTACAGGAGCATAAATAGCCACACTCTTCCTCGGCTCGACGTTTTCAATTCCCAGTGGAACCACAAACAAATGCTATACAGTGCTCCCTCTCTACAACGACACACTTTGGGATACGAATATTGTATGTGTTGTTCAGAGGGAGTTGTTATCGGGAGGGAAAATCAAATATAATTAGCTTGTTTGCAGATCCCCAGATAAGTGTATTTCGAGAACTAAAACCGTTATGCCTCTATCAAACCCTATGTTGTGACCACCCTTTAGAATCGTCACTTTGTGACGATTCTAAAGAGTGGTCACAGCATAGGGTTTGATGGAGGCATACAGAAAAAAGGTTGTTTCTGGAGCCTTGTTGTTTCGGAAACAGTGACATGCGTTGTTGTAAGGAGGTAATCGTTATTGAGAGGGCCGTTGTAGGGAGGGAACACTGTATTCCAATGAAAGGGAGGGAACACTGTATTCCAATGAAGAATAAAGTGCTTTCTTATCTTACCACTAAGATATGTGATTTGTCAAGTCTTACTGAGAACCAAGGCACGTATCACCACAGGCAATGTTCTATTAGATGGACGATATATGATTTTTCCATTAGGCGATGATATACAGGATGCTGCACAGGTCTGTGTTTGAGGTGTGATGGTCATTAAACCATTCCCTCATATAGACGCCTTTTGACGCATATGTAACAGTGACTTAGAAGAAAATAGTTGCTCTATTTATCACAATGGATTAAAAACTACACAATCCTTATTGTTTCACCTTTCTCTAGTAAATGCGCCTTTTCGGTAGACTTATTCAAATAGCTTGGGCCTAAAATAGCCCATGAGGTAATGGGTTAATAATGTTCAAATGAGCAAACTCCCGGTTGTCGTATAGCCTTTTTTACAAATATATATCGAACAGACGGGTTCGTTGATAACAATAACAAAGCGTCAATACCATATCCGGTGTTAGCGAATTAAAACAAATGTTAATTTTACCACTATTTATCTAGTCTGTTACCACGTATCATTTAGATTTCTAGGCAATCGCAATTTCCATTATATGTTTATTTAATCCGGTCTTAGAACGAGGCCTGAAAACACAATACATCGAATTTAACATTAGCTTGGAATCTAATTCAGTTTTAACACCTTACTTAAAATTTGCAATGGCAGATGTTAATTATGTGTCAGTCCTTAGGAATGCTGACAGGAATGCAGCTTCATGCGATAGTGCATGCATGTTCATCAACGTGGTTCGGTAGCACAACAAGCAATGTCAACCATAATCAAGATGCTTTCTTCTAAATAAACGATAACATGTTAGTTGTATGTCTATAAAATTGCATAGCACAAAAACACTTTGTAAATTTGATATTGACACTCCAAAACGAGATACAACACGTAGTTCATAAATGCATAAACCAATTGAGTTGTCTCGCGCGTGTCCTTCAAATATACATTTTATGATAGGAACCAAAGGTTTATGTCTTTAAAAGATTACTTTGAATGAGCATGCTCCGTCCCAATTGAAACCAAATGGTTAGAGTGTGAGTTGTAAGGATTATGACGGGTTCAGTGAGTGATTTGGAGTCATGACAGTGTGACATATAGATGATTGCTAATGTGTGGGGTCAAGATCATTTCAAATATTCCAATACCGTGCAAAGTCGAGCAGTGAATCAAGACCGTCTCCCTTGTAGTTGTTTTCAAACTCATCAATTCTAACAGACCGATATCACCCCGATGGTAATTAGATTTGAACAATGAATCTGTAGTTCGGTGTAAATGAATTAAACATCCGTTTTATTTCGGAAACAAACCTTAATATACACTGAAAAACAATCTGTTATACTTCAGTAATGAAATTATCAACATTCAAAGAGAGAAACGTTATTGTAACCACAAGCAGTTCGATACTAGACACATCATTGTTAAGGTATATATGATTATATATGATTAGAATTGGATATGTTGGGCATGTGAAAACACGATTTATATATGGCAGCCGTTCGATAGACAGATAGTCCCTGCAATTTGTAACCCAATTATCCTTTACAATTTGGTATGAACCGAAAGCAACATCATTGCAAGATATATCATATATTCAGAACTATTATTGGATGGCAATTGTATATGGGGTGGTTGGCAAACTCATACCATTAGGGCAACTTAAGTCAAAGTATCGACGCGTAAAATACGCAAGGTCAGTGATTTGCTATCCGCTATTGAGGAAGATGCACTTTAATGCGATTGTTAAGACGCGACAGAGTTTATTCGTGGTAAGAAGTACCTGTCCTGGAAAGTATGTTGCTGTAGCCACTCCCCAAGTTCTCCGGAAAAGTTATTATATAATAAACAAGTCGAAGGGCAATTTATATCTAGGATATTTGCATATCTCATGAAAGTGTTCATTCCATTTTTGAAGAAGATCCAGCTATTAGAAAGTTGTAAGCAGGTTAGGTGCACATACTTCTGTTATTTATTAGAGGCATGCGATACTCATTACGTCTTGAGATAATTTAAACCTTTTTATAATTGATCCTGGTTTAAGCCGTTTTATATTTTATATAATTATGTAACAACACCATTAGTAATTACACCAGTCTTAAGGGTGAACGGTAAATTTATTTTCTAACGTTATTATAAACTAGACATTCAGTTTTAGTCTACGCCATTCTAATGAATGGCAGCTTTATCACCTCCCTTCAGAATTTATAATATTCACAACATCAGGTGTTAAGTGCTTGTGTGGCGGCCGTAAAACGTCGCCCCGTACTTCATTCTCAGTGTTGTTATACCTTCTGGTCCTTCGAGATCATGATTTTCAGTACTTCTTGTTTTGAAAATTGAATACCACTTAAGCCGGTGCTAGGGGGCGTGAGCAGTGTTGCACTTTCAATTACTGTTCATGAACAGACTCAATAAAACCGAGTCTGCAATTTTCTCTTTTTGTGTTGCAATTTTTGCTCTCGGGGGATCACCTCCCTTCAGAATTTATATATTTGTAATGCGATAAATGCCGATAAGAATATTGTACATAGAGGTTATCATACGGGTGACTAGGGCCGCAGAGTGATATTGGCCCTTACTTTGATATAGTCCCTCGGGCTGAAGCCCTCGGGGCAATATCAAGGTGACGGGCCAATATCATTCTGCGGTCCTAGTCACCCGTGTAATAACCTGTTTATTGCATTTGCAAAAAATGGCGAAAATTTCAGCAGATCAGAGATTGAGCAGACACTGTATATTTAGGCATGAGAACGGTTAATCTCAACTGAGCCAATGGCGCCATTCTGACGTCTTTTGGATGACGTCAAAATGACGGTTTTACATTATTCGAAAAATGGGCATTTGAACTAGCGGATAGGCTGCACTTTACCGATACGTGTACTGTGCATGAATATGAATCGAATCGGGCGAGGATTGTCTTGGTGAATGCGGGGTTTTAGGGAGCTAATCTATACGTGTACGAGCACTTTGACATTTGTAGCATCGGAGCAGAATAAGACATAAGTACGTTTCTGTTCACCAGCTACCTTTGTGACACAACGTCGTAGCCATTTAACGGACTGCTCAGTCACAATATTATTTCACATATAAAATTGGTGTAATGCATTTATACGATTCACAAATGCCTGTATTTTACATGTAGCATAATGTGGCAGGTAAGTGGGGTCATCATCCCCACATGGGGTTCTGTAAGGGACACAATTACTTTATAAGTATACTTGCACACTTGATTGTTAGAATAATTTCAGTCAGTGTCATTTCGATTATAAAAGTGCATTGTGTTTTAATCAAAGTATACAATTACCGGTAAACTGACTTATAAATCATTACAGTATACCAGTAGTTGATTGTAGCTGAGAATATTGATATTATGGATATACCTTTGTTAGACCACGGCAGTCTAAGTCTGCAAATATCTGCCAAGAGTACATTCAATTAATTAATGGTTTATAATGCAATATAATTACAGTTAAACGTCGATATCTCGACTTCAGTTGACCATACAAATTACTTCGAGATAAAAGAAGTTTCTAATCTAGATAATATCTCAAGTTTACAGCTGTAATGCAGGTCTAAAGTAATGCTGAGTGTTTTTGTAGGAACTTTCAGCATTACTTTCGATCTGCGTTTTAAGCTGACACATGTGTTTCCAGATATGCGTAGTTATACATTTTAGAACAATTCTGTATGTAAAAGTTTGGAAATTCCGAAATTTTAGTTCGGGTTATTCTGAAGTTCGAGTTATCTCAGTTCGAGATATCGAGGATCCACTGTAACGTAACGTTGGTAAATCCAAAACTAGACTACGGTTCCATTGCGACACATGGATCGTATTACATTCTGGCTCATGTAAAATCAGAACATGTGAAGGTACAGACTAGACTTCACCGGTGCATTTTCAATGTTAGCACTACAGTGCTCCCTCCCTACAACGACCCTCTCAATAATGAGTCCCTCCTTACAACAACGCATGTCACTGTTTCCGAAACAACAAGGCTCCAGAAACAACGTTTTCCATCGTATTTTCTTTATGCCCCCATCAAACCCTATGTTGTGACCACTCTTTAGAATCGTCACTTTGTGACGATTCTAAAGAGTGGTCACAACATAGGGTTTGATAGAGGCATAACGGTTTTAGTTCTCGAAATACACCTATCTGGGGATCTGCAAACTATCTAATTCTGTTTGATTTTCCCTCCCTATAACAACTCCCTCTGAACAACACATACAATCTTCGTATCCCAAAGGGTGTCGTTGTAGAGAGGGAGCACTGTACTCTTTTACATCACATGATACGATACCCTACTAATAATCTCACACTTGTACCTCTAAAACAATTCTAGTTATATGTAATTCTATATATGTGACATAGTTGCCCGTTTTCATGTGTTCCCAAGAGAGCCATTCAATCTTGTGTGTCTGTATGTCTATACGAAATGGGAAATATATTTGCCTTTATTGGTTTTACTATGTGACGTTTCCTACTGACTGATAACGTTTTATAGGCAGTGTAGATATTCCATGTAACACAAATCTGAGTTCCCTCTTTAGTTGAAGTATCTTAATATACATTAATAAAGCCTAATATCGTTGTGGTATTATCGCGGGAATTATTCCTTATGAAACAACATAGCTCGTGATTTTCATGTTAGACTAGGGCACGTCTGTATATTAATCTTAAGGCCAGTTTCATTATGATGTATCATCTAGTCCATATCTAAGACGTAAACCGCATTTGAATAAATGAACCCGCAAGAACTATTCTCGAGATTTAAAGTCAACCACCCTGTGCATTGGAAGGCATCGTATATTTGGTATTAGTATTCTAGTCTGGATACTCGCACACTTTCGATAGCCATGTTTGTATTGAAATCGGTCATTGTTATAAAAAGTATACTGTTTACAGGGTCTGTTTTGGTCTCAAATGTGTTTGAACTTAATGAAAAATAGCAACGTACTAATCAGTGTCGGTTCGATGCAGGAACGCGTAACGTGTCACTTTGATAGCGGTCATAAATGTCCTCCGATCAATTGTATAGTGTCACTTCTCGTGTTTAACGAATCCTTTTTCCCTATATAAGTACAAACATTAGTCATGCAGGAAACACCACATACAGAACAAACAGTCGCCCGAACAGCAACACAAGGAAACAGCAAATGTACATAACTATATATGTCTCTTGTTTTGCATGCGTACACATGTATATGATAGCCGTCAATTTTGCTTTGGTGAAGTCGGACGGGTATTATATCTATTTACACAGAGTGTCTGATTGGGAGGAGAAGTGATAAGTGCGAGGTCGGACGTGCACCCTAACCAACCATGGCTTAAACCCTAACCAACCATGGCTTAAACCCTGAATGGTAGTTTGGAACATAATGATGAATGTGTGGAGAGGGTGTGTGTATGTATGCCATATCTTGTGTGAGTAGAGTAGGCAGAAACTAATTCTGTGTTGTATGTGATGTGCGTGAGTGCACACAATCACACAAACACGCATGTGTATGTGTGCAGAGGGACGCGACGCGCCCTTCGTTTGTGTTTTGTTGTTTCTGTGGAATTTCGTATAGCATCTCCTGCCTGCACATACTTCTGTTTTTATTCGTATTAAACACATATATTCTCAGTATTACTACATACGAACATCCTAAATGTACCAATAACACTCATATACGTATCTTAACCATTGTGTATTTTTATTTGTAATTCAATATAGAGTTTCCAGATGCATATTAGATAATGTATACCATAGGGTTTCAAGACGTAAATGTATTTCAGATGCTTACCATATAACAGTATCAGTTTGTAAATGAATTTAGCATCTTGTTATGGTCGAAATTTCATGACATTCTAGTCGTGTGTTTCGAATCGTATACCCGTTCTCCTCTGAAACCGTGCCAATGTTTATCCTTTATAAACACTCTTTCTTATCATAACTTAAACTTTTGTTTTCGAAGGATCACCCACTTTCAGAATATATGTACCTCACAACAGCAGGTGTTAAGTGTTTGTGTGACGGTCGTAAAAAGTCGCCCCGTTCTTCATTTTCAGTGTTGTTATATGTTCTGGTCCTTCGGGATCATTAGTTTTGATGGTATAAGTTTTGAAAATTGAATACTGCTTAAGCCGGTGCTGGGGCGTGAGTAGTGTTGCATGTTTAATTACTACCCATGAATAGACTCAATAAAACAGAGTCTGCAATTTTCTCTTTTGATATTTCTACTTTTGTTTCGAGGGATTACCCACTTTCAGAATCTGTACACTTATAGTTTGGTATATGTTTGTGAAACAAACAGTTTAACCATCTTGTTTTAGAGCTTAAATTGTTTCTGTCAATGGCATAGCATTTGGACACTTTATATAAGCAGACACGTAAAAACGGTTTTGAAGATACATGTACCAGTCATATTCTTTAAAATAGAATACAAACTATATATTATTGCAAGAGCATGTAAAGTTGCAATTTTAAACAGTTTAAACTCCTTACTTAGGGATTTACTCATTCCTATACAGCTCTTTCTTTAAACATTTTTATCTTAATTAGCTGTACAATACTACGACTACCAACTATCAACGTTTCTATATACATTGGTGAAGCTTAAAATGCCGTGCATTTTATATTATAACAGAGCAACAGATAAAGGTGCGTACTTAAATACTGAAATCGTCATTTCTGAACTAAACTCTATCATGTGACAACTCTTTAGAACCGTCTAGAAGAGTTGTCACTACATAGGATTTAGTGGAGAAATAAAGGAGTTATTCTTGAAAATGTTTTGATTTACGCATATCATTTGGACCCCTGTAGTAATCATATCGATCGTTGGTAACGGAGCTTATTATTCGTGCGCATTTGCATTTGCCTCGAAACGTCATGTTACTATCTTTTGTTACATTTGTTTTTCACGTTTAACCTTGGAAGTGCCCTCCTTAAGACGGTACACATTTGTTTTGTTACCTTTTAATTCAAGATGTAAGACAGTTTTTGGTAGTCTGGAACAGGAGCACTGTTCATGTATGGAAAAACTACTGATTGTTCGCACTTTTGGAAGTGTACTCAGCTAAGGCATTTTCTGTTCTCGAAATAAGACATATGGGGCTAGGTCTCGTGAATAGGCATGGTAATCAAGGCCAATTAGTCTCTCAAAAACTGTTTCACAGCGGCTGCCATGTGTGAATGAGCATGACATGCAACAGGGGAAATGAACATAATTTCCATTGAAGGTCCACACTTTAAATGTCTTTATATCTGAAAGTGCTCAATAAGAAGGCAGCTATATATGGGTTAATATGATGATCTTCAAGTGACCTAATTCGTATTCATAGTAACTATATTTGGTACTGCTTTAGAAGATTCTCCAAATGTAAATACACATGTACTGTGCTAGGCCTTAACCCTTTCCCTAATATAAACGAGTTCGCAAACAAAGTTGTACCAGATCAGACGGATCCTGATCAGGGTATGCTCTGTTTGCTTATAGTATAATAAAGATCTGATTCTACAGTTTCTGTCTGAGCGCCATAAGTTTCTGTGTTCATATGGCAGTATGATTTCTTGATTTCTTACACGAATATTCAACAGGGAAAGGGTTAATCAGACAATCATCAGAGTTAATTGGCGTAATGCTAACGAGATCACACTTGTAACGAGATCACACTTGTAACGAGATCACAAGTGTAACGAGATCACACTTGTATCGAATTGTGTCTCATTAATTCGATATCAGTTTAGCATGTATTTTCTTTCATTACATTACACCCTGCTGTTCAATCGTTCAATAATCAACGGAGTCTCTTGGTGTATTTACATTATGCGCAATTATGAGCATAGCATTATGTTGAGTAACGAAACAATTGAAGATGCCTACACGTGTATATTTCCGCTTTCATATCATCACATGTGGTTATCTCCGACGAAGGTTTATATGTCTTACCAAAGGGCAGCGATTGTTGACCTCATTATCTGTGACGTACGATATCAGCTATATGTTTTATAGATGAGGCTGATATTCTCCGTATCAACGATCTCAATTTAGCTTCTGTTTATGTATTACAATAAAATATCGACCATATCTAATGTCATTGTGTATTCTCAAGGGAATAATTTCTTAGCAAAACAGCGCATATGGCTTATACAACAGAATGGGAATGTATGCTCGTTATATGTCTAAAGCCAGCTCTAAAATGGTCTTCTATCAACCAGATTATGTTCCGAAATTTAACCATATGATTTACTTGCCAGACAAGTAAGTTACTGTATAAACACAGTGAGAAAACATGCTGCAAGTCATATGAAGGTCTTGGAGGAGCACATTATTCATTGCTACGGAATACGGCGTGTGTCCAAAATCAGATGTTCTGTCTACAACGTTCGCAACACGAGTACAATTCTTCTATAACCTATCATGTCAGCTATAGCTTATTTCAACATGACATCACAACTACCATTTGAAGTATTCATGTATATACACCAGATATTTGTTTTATATTTTCAAATGTGCTAGAATTTAACAATGTCGCATCTGCGATTACCTATGCAAACAATTTCAGTCCAGAGGAGCCGTTGATTGAGGGTGCGTCTCAGAAGGGTTCAAACTGTAACTGTTTTCAAACAAAAAAAGAAACAACAAGATTTGTTTGTGAAACACTATGCCCCCCATATGACCTTTGGCCCTGAAGGATGACATTGACCTTGACATTGACCTTGACATGTCACCCCTCAAACTGTGCAGCTCCATGAGATACACATGCAAACCAAATATCAAGTATCTATCTCTATTGGTTCGAAAGTAAGTGATTTGACCTACATATCTGAACTTTGACCTTGAGGTATGACATTGACCTTGACAGATCACCCCTGAAAATGCTTCAAGAGATATACATGTATGCCAAATATCAACTGTCTGCCTCTACCGATTCCAAAGTTATGGCAAACAAAAATTTGACCTTTAACCCTGAAGGATGACCCTGCCTTTTACATGTCATCAAAATGCGCAGCTTTACGATATACACATACATGCAAATTATCAAGTATGTAAGTATACTGGTTCAAAAGTTATGGCAAATGCTAAAGTTGTTTATTTGACCTATATATGTGACATTGACCTTGACATGTTACCCTCGAAATATGCGACTTTATGAGATACATACGCATGCCAAATATCAAGTCTCTATCTCTACAAATTTAAAAGTTATGCCCTATGTTATTTAAAGTTGCTGACAAACAAAAAACTGACCTTCAACCCTGACAGATTACATTGATATGTCACCCCTAAAAACGTACAGCTTTATGAGATACACATGCATGCCAAATATCAAATGTCTATCTCTATTGGTTCAAACGTTATTGCCAATGTTAAAGTCGGTGCTTTGACCTATATATTTGACCTTTAACCTTGAAGGATGATCTAGACCTTGTGCGGCGTTATGATATGCATGGAAAAGTAGTAAAGTCAAGCAGGCAAAGCCACATGCAAGACGCAACCACAACCAAAACACCGATAGACAGCATGACACACACACACAACCACACACCCAAACGCACACACACACACACACGAAATGAACACAGAAAACACCAAAAGACACACAAGAAACAGGGACAAACGTTCCACAACATGAACAAACCACAAGCACTAAGACGCAAGGCAAACAAAAGGAAGGGTGACAAAGAGAGTACCGCCTTGGCACGGTCAGCAGCAAAAACACCACTGGGGGTTTAAACCGGTTTACGGACGTCCTAACCTCACATTTCTCTCAAAGTCACCCTAGCTTTACAAATATTGTAAATAAAGGTATCCCCGCTGGACTTACCCACAACATAGACGACGGTGAACACAGGACAACATGTAAAACATAGCATAATAACTGTGACAAACCGTCAAATATGTACGCAATGACTTTGCTGAAGTCAGAGCACCTGCAGGTAAGCCGTGCCAAATATCAAGTCTCTATCTCTACAGATTTAAAATTATGGCCAATGTTAAAGTTACTGACAAACAAACAAACATCTGACCTTTGATTCTGAAGACTGACCTTTACCTTAACATGTCACCCCTCAAAATGTGCAGATACACATGCATGCCAAAATCAAGTTTCTATTGGTACTGGCTCGAAAGTATGACCAATGTTAACGTTGATGACAAACAATAAAAACAAACAGAGACACAGACAGGGCAAAAACAATATACCCCCAGATCGGATCTGAGGGGCATAAAAACATTGAAAATTGTAGCAGATGACAAAGTTTGCAGACAGCAACATCTGGTCATTAACAACATTGTGGTTGTTAATGAGATGTAGTTAGGTTGGTTGTTTGCCATCCGTAGTTTGCGTTTAGTGTTAATGTAGGCGACAGAGGGTGGTGAGACTTGGATAGAGAACAACCATGTTCAAGTTTCGTCATTCCATAACATACTCATTGTAATACACTGAAACATAGTGGAATTCAGATACATTCAGTTACATCATCCAAATGAACCGGTATTTGCAATTTGCTCATATATCCTCGAGATCGAGCCGCGATTACGCTTCTCAAAGATATACATTAAACCACATACTATAGATATTGTGTGTACAGTAAGGCCTATCTTAAGCGGTTACGAAAACAAATATCTAATTATGGGTCTGCAATGCATGTGTTGGCGTCATGCAGGTCGACAGTTAATACAGTAAGCTCCTATATGAGCTTCCTGCATTACTTTTGCCATAGATTAAGCGACCATCCGTTTAAAGACTCCTATTATCAATATTTGAATGGCCATTAAAACGGTTTCTACTGTGTATACATGTTTTAATCATTAAAACCCTGTTTTCTTCTGTGCGTTGTTTTAAAAAGCAATCACGGAGGGTTTAGTTTCTTATGTTGCTAAACTATAGATATATGATCCAACTATAAATATAAGAATATACATTTGCTAAACAATTTATGCTAAGTTGGCTTTCTGTGTGTGTGTGTGTGTGTGTGTGTGTGTGTGTGTGTGTGTGTGTGTGTGTGTGTGTGTGTGTGTGTGTGTGTGTGTGTGTGTGTGTGTGTGTGTGTGTGTGTGTGTGTGTGTGTGTGTGTGTGTGTGTGTGTGTGTGTGTGTGTGTGTGTGTGTCTCTCTCTCTCTCTCTCTCTCTCTCTCTCTCTCTCTCTCTCTCTCTCTCTCTCTCTCTCTCTCTCTCTCTCTGGCTCTCCCTCTGGCTCTCCCCCTCTGTCTCTGTCTCTCTCTGTCTCTCTCTGTCTCTCTGTCTCTTTCTCTTTGTCTGCCTGTCTCAGTCTCTGTTTAGATGTGTTGCAAATTTGAAAAGGATGCAACAAAGACAGGTGTATAGCTTTAACGGCAAAAACAAAAACATGTGTTTAGCTTTAATGGCAAAAACAAAGACATGTAGTTACAGTTATAATGGCAAAAACAAGGACAGAAGTACAGCTTTTATGGCAAAAACAAAGACAGGTGTATAGCTTTATGGCAAATACAAAAACAGATGTATAGCTTTACTGGCCAACACAAAGACAGGTGTATAGCTTTAATGGCAATGTTTAGCCTTAGTCAGCGTTCGTGAACAGGAATTATTGAACACTGTTGTAACATCTAACTCCGATGTCTGCTCTTAAGGGTATTCATTATGTCTTTTTGAGTCAAAGAATTTAGACGCAGTATTATATCATTGGGTTCCAAATTGTATTTATATAGCTCAGTAAAACAAATAGACTACGCTGTTGCAATATGACAAGGTTAATTGCGCGATTTGTACGATTGCCAAGATGACTAAAGAGAGTTCATGGATAGCCATTTACTCTATCAATATTCATCATTAATATTATTTAGCTGATTTTTATTCTGATTTATAAATAAAGAGGAATTTAGCCAGGGTAGAAATTGTAGATTTAGATCTATATTATTCCCTAAGTAAACAGAAAAGAACATGATCATACGGGTCCTACAGGAGCCGACTCATCTGGTTCTACTCTGTATGAAAAGGCGTTCAAATGCGTTTATGTGGAGTAAAGAGACAAACCACATTCGCTACATGTTGGTTACTTTTGTTGTCGTAGATATTGCTACTTTTATAAATACATATTGTGTATATTGGTTTTCATTACAGGATCCATAAGGACCAGTAAGTTGCGTTCAATGACACGTTTACTTGTGCTTTTGTATTCGTGAGTTTGCTTAAAACATTGTGTATATGTATGACAAGACAAATTGTCTTCACTCGTTCGGTTCCGGAGTGCAGCACCTTTATTTCTAAACTGTATGCATTTCCAAACCTTAGTGATTGTTCACGGGTGTTTATTTATACATACACGTTTTCTAGCAAACTATTTGTCAAGATATTTGTCAACAATTATTATATGGAATTTCATCAATCGTTGGGCACAATTCCCTGAAACCAAACGATAAGCTTTGTTATTACAATTATAATATATTTTGGCATTATCAGAATGGTTAACCCTTTTTCCTTCATGCAAACGTGTTTTCACTGTAAACAGAGTAACCCCAGATCAGGCGGTTCCTATAGGAGCGTCTGATCAGGGTATGCTCTGTTTGCTAATTTAATTTGAAAGATCTGTTTCTTTACTTTCTAAAATGAATACAATATTCCATCTTCCATATTTCATTATAACTATTCTGTGCATGAATATTCAGTAGGTATTGAACTTTGGAATAAATATAGAACAGGGAAAGGTTTAAATGTGGGGAGCATCTATAGGTTTTATCGATATATCTTGTTAGACCCTTTATCTATGGGTTTTATCGATATATCTTGTTAGACCCTTTATCTATGGGTTTTATCGATATATCTTGTTAGACCCTTTATCTATGGGTTTTATCGATATATCTTGTTAGACCCTTTATCTATGGGTTTTATCGATATATCTTGTTAGACCCTTTATCTATGGGTTTTATCGATATATCTTGTTAGACCCTTTATCTATGGGTTTTATCGATATATCTTGTTAGACCCTTTCATATGTGGTTTCAGAAGGTTATCTGTTCAACAATAAACAAATTCATATCGTTTAGGCAGGGTTGATGATGAAATAAAACTACAACTGGCTACGAATATTATTTCAAAGCTCCAAATTATTCTTGTTTTGTTCATTAGCCGTATTCTGTTGTTGCTCTTTCATACAGATACACATTAATAACGTCTCTATCACATTTTAAGAACAATAGGCAATCAAATGGGTTAATGCGTAACGGGAATTGGGAATATGTACCGTTTCGTAATTATATTTCTACAAGAAACCAAAATGTTGCCGTGAGGTTTAGATGTCTCTAGAAATCTGCCTAAATTCGGAATAGCTCTGGTAGACTAAAATACCGACACCCACGGGGTGGGGGGGGGGGGGGGGGGGGCACCATTACGGTGCATAACAAAACAATCAAAATAAAATTTAAAAAAATCCGTGTCATGGGATTTAATTCATTTTCTCGAAGTATTTGTACGATTATTCAAGTGAAACTTTACTATCCCTAGGGATCATATAGTTTGTTGCAATGTTCTGGAAATCACTGTTCATCTTTGGAATACAGCAGCATGCAAGTGCACACATACACACCACAAGTGTATAAATTACCATTTTGGTATACATTCAGTAGTATTCATCAACAGTCCCATTCGACATTATCAGACCCACAGTCCCATTCGACATTAACAGTCCCATTCGACATTATCAGTCCCATTCGACATTAATAGTCCCATTCGACATTATCAGTCCCATTCGACATTATCAGTCCTATTCGACATTATCAGTCCCATTCGACCTTTTCAGTCCCATTCGACATTATCAGTCCCATTCGACATTATCAGTCCTATTCGACATTATCAGTCCCATTCGACATTATCAGTCCCATGCGACATTATCAGTCCCATTCGACATAGTCCTATTCGACATTATCAGTCATATTCGACATTATCCTTTTTTATTTGTATACTGTACTGTTTACAACGTATTTTATTTTGTAAAAGATCAGTTTCCTGACAAATAGAATTCGATTAACACTGCCAAAAGATCATGAGAATGCCATTTGTGTGCCTGGTTTCATCTCCACTATCCACTATGTTGTTGGTTTTGTTTAGAGAACATGTAAACACACTTTCATTTTCCAATGAAACACATATAAGCAAATGTTTAGCGAACAGTGCGTTTTGGAATAATGTAGAGCCTAATACCCCCATTCCACTAGGCGGCGATCTATGGCGATCTGTGAGAGCGCCACAGATCGCCAAATAGAGCGCCACGATCGCCATAAGCGCCACCTGATCTCTAGTGGATCTCTATCAAATCTCCATAATCGCCAAGGTCGCTGTCGGTTTACTCCTCTGCACAAAGATCCGTGGAGCTCCATCCAGAACGCCATCAAATCGCTACTCGATCGCCAAAATCGCCATCGGAGCGCTACTTGATCGCCAAGATCGTAAGTGAAGCGCTATCGGATCGCCTTCGAGAGTCATCGTTCTCCAAACAAATTTGTCTCATATCTTTACATATATTATATGAATATAGCATTGTATAATCTGTAATATATGTTATGTATATGATGGTGTACTATGTACAAATCAATAGAATATATGTTCTTTTGTGTTCTCTCAAGCATTCGCGCGCCTCTGCAGCCAAGCGTAAAACTAATGAGAGTGGTAGAACGCCACGGGTTTTCATAGCATCTCGTGCTAATCTGATCGCCTGGAGCGCTAATTGAGCTATAATGAATCTCCATAGGTCGCCGAGATCGCTATGGGATCTAGCTTGAGCACCACAGATCTCAATGATCGTACTCGAAACGCAAATAGAGCGCATTGGACCGCCTCTTACTCGTCCTGAATCGCCAACGGAGCGAAAACTGATCATGGAGGGTCGCAACATTTTTGGAGAATTGGGTGGCGTCCAAATGCTATTAAGTCGCTATCGGATCGTACAAATCGCTGCTGAATCGTAACTGGAGCGTTATCTGATAGTTATCGGATCGTTAGTACCCCTATATCACCCTATCCGGAGGAGATCTATGGCGCTCCTTCCCAGCGCGTAGATCGCCGTAGAGCGCTGCCTAGTGGAATGGGGGCATAACCATACTGCCTACACGCTGCCTACCTAACCACGCTGCCTACACGCTGCCTACCTAACCACGCTGCCTACACGCTGCCTACCTAACCACGCTGCCTACACGCTGCCTACACGCTGCCTACCTAACCACGCTGCCTACATGCTACCTACCTAACCACGCTGCCTACACGCTGCATACCTAACCACGCTACCTACACGCTGCCTACCTAACCACGCTGCCTACACGCTGCCTACCTAACCACGCTGCCTACACGCTGCCTACCTAACCACGCTGCCTACACGCTGCCTACCTAACCACGCTGCCTACACGCTGCCTACCTAACCACGCTGCCTACACGCTGCCTACCTAACCACGCTGCCTACATGCTGCCTACCTAACCACGCTGCCTACACGCTGCCTACCTAACCACGCTGCCTACACGCTGCCTACCTAACCACGCTGCCTACATGCTGCCTACCTAACCACGCTGTCTACACGCTGCCTTCCTAACCACGCCTCCTACATGCTGCCTACCTAACCACGCTGTCTACACGCTGCCTACCTAACCACGCTGCCTGCACGCTGCCTACCTAACCACGCTGCCTACGATCGAAATAAATAGAACCCTCTCTAAACCGGACGTTAAATTTAGTATAAATGTCGGTCTTGGAGACAGGTGGCAGATTGATGCAGAGTGAAAGTCATTCAAAAAGCTCCTCTATGATATAGACAAATATCCCTGTGACCATATACCATAGACAAATATCCCTATATAGACAAATGTAACATGGTGAAAAAGTTTTGACTCGACTGGGACTCGAACCCAGGGCCTCTGGCTTACCATGCCAACACTCTACCAACACTCTACCGTCTGAGCTACCAAGCCACACAGTAAAGCCTATTAACTTATTTCGCCATAATCTCTACCCGGCTACACAAATATCCCTATATATACAAATATCCATGTGACCATATACCATAGACAAATATCCACGTGGCTAAAGGCAATAGACAAATATCCATGTGACCATCTGCCATAAACAAATATCCTTGTGACCGTATGCCATAGACACATATCCCTATGACCATATGCCATAGACAAATATCACTGTGACCATATACCATAGACAAATACCCCTGTGACCGTATGCCATTATATAACACCAAGCTAATGCATCATTCGCGTTACATGTGAACTCTACTGTCGAGCTGTAAAATAAATATATGTCTGCCCAAACTCTAACTGTTACACTGTTTACCTACTTCATATTCATACAAGCGTTTGAGAAATTGTTGACCAAGTATCAAATAGCTAGGAACCTGAAGAGCTACTCGGCGTCTCATCTTGATCCATGTTGTTTACTAAATATGAGTTAAGCAACGCTTAGTACGGGAATGTTAATGGTTATCATTGTAGTTTTATTCCGAAGAGACTCATTCAGTGGTAGGTTTTTACATTATTGGAATATACGACACTCTGAACTAACCGCAATACATATATTTATATATACATCATATCTTTGTAAAGCATATTATTAATGAATGTTTAAACGGAATATAGCATTGTAAAGCATATTATTAATTAATGAATGTTTAAACGGAATATAGCATTTATTACATGGAATCTGTATTGAGCGACCATAAAAAGAGACCTGTATAATGCGGGTATTTTAAGACAGGTGGTAGCTTAATGCAGGAAGCTCCAATTGGAGCAACCATCTGCATTTTATCCCCCTCAGTGCCATGAAGAACTGTCTGTGATGCAAAATGCAAACTGTTTGGATCTAGATGGGACACAGAGTAACTCTGGGCGTCATCAGGGTCCAAACTGTCTGTCACTATGTTTATATCTTTATAAAACAATTCTCAAGAACACTGTCCACTCTAAATTAAACATGAATCATGCGAAAATGAGTCCAACTGACGGCAAGGCTGGGCAGAAAGGGTTTAAAGGAATCCTATGTTCAATAAATGAGATGTGCTACTGTATAACATAAGTAGAATTCACACCAAACAAACATAAGCTACTGACTATATGAGCAAGGATATTATACTCTTTTTTCCAAAGGTACACGGTTATTACAAAGTTAACCATGTTATTGTTATCTCTCTCAGTTCAGGAGACTACTATACTGTGAACCTGATTTCTATAACCATGTTTCGTACAGCAGGTGAAGAGCTGTCTAAATGTAAATGACGGATTAGGCTTAAACCAGAGACCCATAAGAGTGATTTGTCGTTAAGCTAACGAGGTCAGACTTGAATTGTAGATCGCCTCATTAATCGTCGTTGGGATTACTATGTGTTAGATTTTATTGCATTACACTGGGTACAGAATGGCCGAGATCTTGTCTTTTTTGTTACTATTTGCAGAGCAAGTTTTTATATGTGTGACATGCTCAGATGCGATTAATTTAATCCTTTCCATCACATAAAAGCCTTTCCAGTCATCTGCAAACAGAGAAGACCTTGTCTGCTGTGTTTGCTTTTGACATGATATAGATCTGGTTCTCAAAGCAAACAGTTCCTTTGAAAGTTCACATTTAAACCATTCAGCTTATAAATATTCACGATGTCATTATTTCTCATATGAATATTGGACAGGGAAAGGGCTACTCATTTTATCAGTATTAAACGTAGAGTTTACGTAGAGAATTAATTGAGTTTGCGTATCCATCTGTGTTTAATTTCTCTTGGAACCGCGTTTTAACGCCTTTCCAAAAATAGACATACCAGATGGCTCATGTAAGAGCCGCTTGACCAGGGTCCGCTCTCTTTGCTTATTGGTTTATATAGATCTGATATTACTGTTTCTACCATGGTCAATATATCCTGTGTCGATATACTATTATAAAACTAATGATTGATCATATAGTCATCATATCGTAAATGAATGTTCATCAGACAAACATTTAAGACTCGTTCTATCCCAAGGCGCCATAGTGTGCTACCTTATAGATAGAACAACCACTAAAGCTATAGAGAGAATGCAACTTAGAAAAGGAAAGAATCAGTTGCCTACGCTCAACATCAGATAGGTAACCAGTTACCTACGGTCAACATCAGATATTAAATCTGCTTATGTAATGGAATCTATTGATTCTAAGAAGTGCATTTTAAAAATATAATTTAACTTATCAATATTGATATAAGCTTTGCTTAATGTATTACATGCAATCCTTCTATTTACAAAGTATATTTTTGTTTTTCTTTGATGCAAATTATTTAACCTTTCCGTCATGTAAACGATCTTCACGTTATTGCCAGCAGAGTTCATCCAGATCAGAGGGCTCCTGTGGGAGGGTCTGCTCTGTTTGCTTATACAATCTTAATCTGACTCTTTAGTTTCCACCAATACCAATATTTATAGTATCTAGACGAAGGGCTAACGACAGTAATAAACAACACGTCTGGTCGTATTCACTCTCAAAGTCTGTGTCAATCGTATACCGTGTAACATGTAAGACAAAATGTATACTACTCCTACCTACTGCTGCTGCTACTACTACTACTACCTACTGCTGCTGGTGTTGCTACTACTACCTACTGCTGCTACTACTAATGCTATCTACTGCTGCTGGTGTTGGTTCTACTACCTACTGCTGCTGGTGGTGCTACTACTACTACCACCACCACCACTACTACTGCTTCTACTACTACTATTTCTTCTACTACTACTATTTCTTCTACTACTACTACTTCTACTACTACTGTTACTACCACTACTGCTACTTTTACTACTACTACTAGTTCTACTGCAGCATCATACCACATCATCATCATCGTCATCAGTATTTTTTATTATCATCATCATCATCATAATTATTATTATACACATTATTATATGTGTTCATTTCAGTCAAGTAAACAATTGCATATGTATGAAACAAGCTTGGACAAGCTACACAATATTCGGGTAGGTTAGACCACAATGATAAAGGGTTGTATGTGCTAGTTTATAATACCTGTCGGTGCCAGTTACCTGTCGGTGTTAGTTACCTATCGGTAGTATAAAAACAGAAACATATATTAAAGTTGACACATTATAATAAGGGTGTGCATTTATCATAACAGCAGCATTAAGGTACCTTTAATGTTTTTGGTGGAATAATGGCATCATGTCAACCACCTGGTCGAAAACTGACATCATGTCAACCACCTGGTCGTATATTGACATCATGTCAACCACCTTGTCATGTCAACCACCTGGTCAAAAACTGACATCATGTCAACCACCTGGTCGTATACTGACATCATGTTAACCACCTTGTCATGTCAACCACCTGGTCGAAAACTGACATCATGTCAACCACCTGGTCGAATACTGACATCATGTCAACCACATGGTCGAATACTGACATCGGCGCATGGTGTACCTGAACAAAAAACGCATGCCTAGTCAGAGGTGGGTAGAGAAAATTAATATTCTTACAAACAGATGTGAGAATTACCTGAATTTTTTGCATTTATGGATTGGCAAACTGCTACTTCTACGAAACAAACGGGTTAATAATACGAGTAAAAGAAGAAACAAAAGGAAAAGGTACGGGGAAGAGATGAAAATGATAAACTGTTTAATAAGAAATGCAAAGTCTAGTTACTCCTAAATTTTTAAAGTCCTAATCAAACGCAATGTGCTATATTATAACAACAAATATAACTTCCACATCATCATGTGCCTGTGAGTTAACCCTTTATTCCATGAATATTCATGTAACACATGACATCATGCATATTAAAGGTGGGTTTTAAAATGGCACTATGAGCAAGTGATTTTTATCATAACAGAAACTGTTGAATGAGATCTATATGATGTCATAAATATACCAGAGTGCACTCTGATCAAACGGTTCCAACAGGAGCCGTCCGGCCTGGGTCTACTCTGTTTGCAAAGACGTTGAAAGGTGTATTTATGGAATAAAGGTTTAATATTTGAATAATGAATACACAAGTCGTTTATGCAAGTCGGTGTTTTATCACAGAGTATTTTCCTTGAGTCGAGGGTGGTATGTGTTGCTTAATGGTCATACAATTCTTGTTAGAAAATAAGTACATTTGAACTTAGATATCTCGAACTTCAAGGGACCATACAGGTTACTTCGAGATAACCGAGGTTCGAGTTATCCAAGTTCTAATCTAAACAAAATCTGAAATTCAGAGCTTGTTGGAGCTTACAGCATTACTTTCGACCTGCATTAAGCTGTCACATGTGTTTCAAGATATGCGTAGTACTACATGTTAGAACAAGCCTGTATTGTAACTTTTGGAAAAGACTAACTTGTACTTCGAGTTATCCCGGATATCGAGTTATATGAGTACTTTTCAGTATTTTCATTTTCAGTTTTTAACAGTTCAATAAATATATTCCATAATTACTATTTTCTAATAATACCGTATAATGTAAACATTCCTCAAATTAGAATACAAAGGACATTCGAGCAGAAAGTGGTATTCGTCCTCCAAATAATTGCATGACTGACATTTTCTTTCATGATATGGGATTTTCTTTGGTTTGTACCTTACTGCTTCAACTTCTAACCTGGTTCTGTTGCATTTATACACCTTGGTTCACTTGCATTACCAGAGCTACAGATAACGGTGCGTACCCATATATTAAAATCCTCATTTCTCCACCAAACCCTATACTGCGACCACTATTTAGAATCGTCTCTTCGAGTTATTGTTGAAAATGTTTAAATTTACGCATCTTATCTGGAGCTCTTTAATGCAACACTATTACAGCTACAAATGGCACATTCGTGCACAATTGGCACAAAACATAGTTTCAAACGACCTATTAAGGTCACATAAAGTACACTTATATTTGTTTTGGAATATCTCTATTGTTTCATATATTACATGCAAATCTGCTTTGATGCTGACATGCTAAATGAGAATAGATAAAGCTATGTTGAGGACTATAGCTATTCCACTTTTGGCAACGCACTGTGCGCGTTTATGCTATTACTCAATTAAACCGCAACCCGCTACCCACGACGAACTCCGCTACCCACGGCGAACTCCCTTTGCAAACAACTTGGATCCAGATGAGACGCCGAGTAACTCGGCGTCTCATCAAGATCCAAACTGTTTGACTCTGGTTCAATAGTGTCGGAAAATAGTAAAAAAACTGCACCAGAGCCAAGTTTAAGAGGACATCGTTTCTTCACAATGGGATAAGAGTTACAAAATGTAATGGCACCTAACGGAGAGTTCAGTTTTATGGATCCCAGTGAATCTGTTGCCATTAACATTTGCAGTAAGTGTGGGTATGTGATACATGTAAACAAACTACTCACCTTATCACCGGGACATTACCATAAATGCATGTTACGACCAACGATAAAGATATCGAGTTTGGGAAATCGATGCGTCAACTTCTATTTTCGGAAAAAGGCATCACTGTTATTGTCGCTGAAACCATTTGAATCTCAGTCCAATGGTAGTTGATGATTACCTGTCGAAATTAAAGCATGCTTTAATCGGTTCCCTGTTGCATTTTCATTTAAGAAATAATGGCACCATGAACATAAATTTTATAAGCTGAATTTTTATAATGATATAATTAAACACACAGTATTTTGGTGATGCATGTAACAGAAACGGTAGTACCAGAGCCGTTATAATTTTATAAGCAAACGGAACAGATGTTGATCAAAAGGCTGCTATATGGTCTGATCTTGGTCTACTCTGCTAGTCGTGACAAGCTTTTGAAAAGGATTCAACTGAAACATTCATTTGTACAATGAAGACGGGGTGTGATTTAATAAAGGGTTCAAATAATGCAGAAAGCTTTCAATGAAGCGTTCTTCATTACATATGCTCTGATGTAAGCAACCACCAGCTCCGTGATCTATTCAGTAAGTGGTGGTTAAAACACGTTTTTAATACAGCTGTCTTTTTCAACGACCTGAATGTGTCACTGCACTGAACTGCAGTCAGAACAAGGGTGCCAGTAATATACGAACAGTGCACTTTCAGGGTTAGATATGTTTGCAACGTGTGGCATCAGGCTACGAGCATATGGCATCAGGCTATATAGCTTTACAGATCTGTCTACGAGCGAATGGCATCAGACTATATAGCTTTACAGATCTGTCTACGAGCGTATGGCATCAGGCTATATAGCTTTACAGATCTGTCACGAGCGTATAGCATAAGGCGATATAGCTTTACATATCTGCCTTATAGAACAAACAGAAAACAAATAATACAGGGCAGCAACACTACGCAAACATGTCAAAAGAGACTTTCTATATTTCGTTCTTGTTTCGTGTGTACGTCAATCTTAGTTTCCATGCGATATTCTTAGTAGTAATATAATATACAGTAAACCACTTAACGGCCACTTAATTACATCAAGTAATTTGTGTTAAAGACAGGTAGTTGCTTAAAGCAAGGTGAACATAAAACAGTACGCTCCTATTGGAGCGTTCTGTTTTACTTTCACCTTGCTTTAAGCGACCACCTACCCTAAATACCAACTGATTATCACAATTTAGTGGTTGTTTTAGGGAGGTTGTAGACGCCTACTGTAAATACACAGTATGTAAGGACAAAGATTGTGACTGTAGTCGGATGGTCTGGAGTGATAATGGACAATTGGAATTAAACCTCTCCCTGTTAAATAGTCATGAAAGAAATAGTGACATAATGCATTCTTATTATATGATCAGTTTTTATAATAGTACATGTACACAGGATGTTTTGGTATTTTTAGAAACAGTAGAATCAGATCTATTATAATTTCATATCAGACAGAACAAAGCCTGATCAGACGGCTCCTATAGACCGTGCTAGGAATGCTTCGTCGTGTCGGGGATGTGTCTCGCCTGCATTGTTCGATGCAAGTTTCATTCGCTGCCTCATATACTACAGTGAATACTCGATACTACGAACACTCAAATACGTACCATAATTGATCTCGATACTACGAACATTCAAATACGTACCATAATTGATCTCGATACTACGAACACTCAAATACGTACCATAATTGATCTCGATACTACGAACATTCAAATACGTGCCATAATTGATCTCGATACTACGAACACTCAAATACGTATCATAATTGATCTTAAACACTGCTTAATACAGAGTAAAACTCATGCAGAAAGCTCCACACTTTCACCCTGCATTAAGCTGCTACCTGTGTTAACAGAAACAAATTTGTCATTGCTTAAATTTCGTAGTATCGAGTTTTTACTGTATAATCTAATTTACAATGTCCATATGTTTAGTGTCTCATGCGTGTAAGACCAAAGCAAATATATCCCCTTGCCTGCTATGTTCGATCTGACTGACATTTCCAAATAACTTTGGATCCCGTTAACCCATTCCCTCATATTGACAACTTTTGACGAATCAGTAAAAGTCACTTTGTGAAACCATTGTGATAAACAGAACATTTGCTCCTGTAGGAGCAAATGCTCTATTTATCACAATAGTTTCAAACTACAAAATTCTAAAAAAAATCCTTTTCTCTAGTTAATGCTCCTTTTCGGTAGATTTATTCAAAGAGGTTGCAACTAAAATAGCCTATGAGATAATGGGATTAGAAGCGGCGTAACTTGGTGTGTCATTAGAACTGGCACACGGTCAATATTTTCTCGTTCATTTGAACGAGTGGGAAAGTTCATGTAAATACAAATAGTAGCGGATTAGATGAGCAGACATCAAACAGTCGGTGTCCGATTCATCACAGTTGCAAAGACTTTCTCAGAGTACAAAGAGCAAATGGTTAGAAACATATCATATTTAAGGGAAGTTTTGGGTTTTTTTGGAACTGACGTGAGCCAGCCCTTTTATTTATTTTTCAACATTAAAATACATACAGGGTTTACAAACACTATCACACATGTAAAAAACGAAAAAAAACAAAATCACATCTAATGATTTGTGTTGTTATCAAAAGTATTTCTTAAACAATGCTTTAAATAATATCTCTTAAGGCTTACTGAAGTTACCTATAATTGTCCTAGATGAGTTTATGTATTCAAGATATTTAATGAGGGTAAGTAAGTCATTATATAATATTCTAAGTAAATTTACTTTGGTTCGCCTCCTGTCACTTTTCATGTAACTTTGATATATAGTATATAAAATTTGTCTTGCATGTGGCTTTGCCTGCTTGACTTTACTACATTTCCACATAGAATCTTATTTATTTCTTGATACTCTTTAAACTGGATTTTATAACCAATTACCAATTCAAACATGCTAACACGTATGCAGAAACCAAGATTTTTAAAAAGGTTTTCTATTTCATTCCAAAATCTATCCAGGTATGGGCAATGAACAAAGAAATGTTTCAATGTTTCAATTTGATTGCAATGTTTACAAAGAGGGGATTCGATTAGTTTCCATTTAAAAAGGTTTTCGTTTGTCGGAACTATTCTATGAATAAGTTTGAATTTCAGTTGCTTTATTTTATTGTTAACTAAAACCTTGTTCATGAAAAAATATAGCGAACGCCAATTAATATTTCGATTGAAAGTTGTTTCCCAGAATGTATGTATGTAAGGCGGCTCGAATTTGTTTTTAATTAGTTTTTGCTTTATGTCTTTATTGTGTAATTTATCAATATTTAAGTTTTTACCAAACATATTTTTATTATCTGTTTTAACCAGCGAATTGATTGAGGCATCCGTTTTCAGTATTTTTTTCCAACTGTTTGGAATGCTGAATTTTAATTTAGTAATTTCCGATATCCAGTTTGTTTTATTTTGAATTCTATGTAATAATGTTTCTTTTATATCACCATTTTCGCCGATTATGTCATTTATAAAGATTAGTCCCGATTTTATCCATGATATAAAAAACAAACATTTCCCTTTATATTTTATAAATTGGTTACCCCAAATGACTTGAGTTCTAACTTCATAGAACGTTTCTGGTTTTGAGATTTCACTGATGTTGTTTAATGCGATATAGTATCTTAAAATATCTTTATAAAATGTCGGGATGTCATATTTAATTGAGGGAAGTGATTTTATAGAGTCGATGCTCATTTTAAATACCAGAAGTCTATCTCCATATTGATGTAAGAAGAACTTTGGAATAATTTTCCAGTTGGCGTCTTCATTGGAGCAAAGGGATGTAATCCATTTTAGCTTCAAAGTTTTAACATATGTTTCGATATCCGGTACTTCAAGTCCCCCATCAAATTTGCTTCCAATTAGCGTATTTCTTTTAATCTTTTCACTTTTACTTCCCCATAAAAATGCAAATATCATTGAGTTAATTTGTTTTATTACTTTATCTGGAGTTGGTAAGGTTTGTATTAAATATGCAAATTTCGATAAAATGAGAGATTTAATTAATGTTATTTTGCCGAATAGTGTAAGATTTCTTTGTTTCCAGCTATTAATAAGCTTTTGGCAGGATTCAAGTTTACGCATTTCCTTTTACAGCTCTAATAAACACCTTCTTCCACCTAAACCTAGAACTTCATTTAGACATCTTAAAAAGGGTTTACAGGATTTCCATTCAAAATACGTTTTTGTTCCTGCTGATAAGGCATCAAATAATGTGATTATTATTTGACGATTACATTATATCGATGTCTTGAAGCAGGAAATTATTAATACCAAGTCATACATTTCAGTTACCACTGACGAAAAGACCATCATTTCAGACCATGTCAAAAAGTGTGAACAATTTGGAACCGATATTAAAATTACACAACATAAACTTCCTACTATGTATTGGTTACCAAAACTACATAAAAACCATATAAAGCGCGTTTCATTGCAAATTCTAGTTCATGTACAACTACTAAATTGTCTATACTTTTGACTTCTTGTTTAACGAAGGTAAAGGAACATGTAAAATTTTACTGTGATAAGACTTATGAAAATTCTGGAATAAATCTCTTCTGGTCTATTAAGAACTCTTCAGAAGTCTTAAACAAACTTAAGAACAAAAGGTATCTTGCATCCACTGTAAGCACGTACGATTTTTCTACTCTGTACACAACTCTTCCTCATATTTTAATTAAGGATAAGCTTACTAACTTGATCCAGAAAGTATTTGCCCGAGAAAAAACATCATTCTTGGCATGTAATGCTGAAAAAGCTTTCTTTACTGACGAGCAAATGAAATATTACACCAATTGGACTTGCTCAGAAGTTTGCGAAGCACTAACCTTTCTTTTGGATAACATATTTGTACGTTATGGGAATGCTATATACCGTCAGGTAATTGGTATTCCCATGGGTACGAATTGTGCACCACTTGTCGCAGATTTGTTTTTGAGAGAGATTTCATGTTGAGTTTGAATCCTCAATCACAAGAAGATATTATAAAAGCCTTCAATGAAACTTGTCGATATTTGGATGATATTTTTAACTTAGATAACCCTTTCTTTGATGCTCTGATTCCTACAATTTATCCTAAAGAACTCAAATTGAATAAAGCTAACCCGTCCGACAATTATGCAGCGTTTCTTGACCTAGACCTTAAAATTAATAATGGAATGATTTCTTCTAAAATATGTGACAAAAGAGATGATTTTGATTTTAATATTGTAAATTTTCCTCATCTTGACGGGGATGTTCCCCGTGCTCCATCTTACGGGGTTTATATATCTCAACTTATTCGTTTTGCTAGAGCTTGTTCATCTATTGACGATTTTAACAGTCGAAATCTCATTTTAACTGAAAAACTGCTTAAACAAGGATATAGATACCATAAACTAAGAAAAACTTTCTCTAAATTTTACTATCGAAATATCTCGCTTATTGGCAAGTACAAATGTAATCTCAAGGTACTTTTGCGACACGGTATTTCACATCCTGAATTTTATGGTGATGTGATTTACAAACTTCGTAAAATTATTGGACATACCCATTTTCTCACTTTGTTCATCAAATATATAAAACAATTCATTAAAAAGGGATATGATCCTGTATTACTACAACATACTGCATGTTTGGTTGTGAACCCTTTTACAGTTGGCAATCACGCTGGCCTCTTTGCATGTACGCCGACAAGAAAGGTTTAGTACTCTATGAAGGCGACCTCATAAATCCAGAAATGGAAGGAGAACGTCGGATATCTGTACAATTTCATTTTTGTCGTACCCTTTATTACTTTTCTACAGTTACTCTGTTTGCAGCTCAATCATTGAGTACACTAACGATAGGTGGATACAGTATGTTCAATTAAATGTTTTTTTGTTATACATGCACTTTACCACTGTATTTGCTGTCGCGGTTGTTGTAGATTAGTCGGAGAGGGGATACGTTTATTTACACTGTTTGTCTTTTAGGATGGGGATGGAATAAGGGTGAGGTTGGGCGCCCATAAACCGGTTTAAACCCCCGGTGACTTTTGTCACTGACCGTTCCAAGGCGGTACTTCCATCTTCCTCCTTTTGTATGTTTGTTTTGTCTTTGTGCGTCTCTTGTTGTTTTTTCTGCCTATGTACATTTGCTGTTTCCTTGTGTTGCTGTTCGGGCGAGTGTTTGTTCTGTATGTGGTGTTTCCTGCATGACTCATTTTTGTACTTTCTCTGACCAATTTAATGTTTCGCATTCAAGCTTGTCATTTTCAAAATACGTTCCAAGCGCTTTTACTTTTGTGCCGAATCTAATATCATAAATATTTATTTCATTTTGTTGTTTAAGTTTTCCAATAAGTAGGCCTTCTGTTTTATTTTTGTTTAATCTGAGTCCTGAAAACTTTCCAAATTCTTCTATAAAATCAATAGCTATCGGGATTTCTGCAGTATTTTTTAAAAATAATGTTGTGTCGTCGGCTAACTGTGTTATTTTTAGGCAGTGTAGCGATGTATTAAGTTGCACTTTAATACCATTAATGTCATTGCAATTTCTAATATTATTGGCCAATATTTCTGCTATAATAATGAAAAGTAAAGCGGATAAAGGACACCCTTGTCTGATACCACGTGATATCTTAAAAAACTTCGATTGCCAGCCATTGTTCATTACGGAGGAACAGATATCCTTATACAAAACTTTTACCCAACTGATAAAGTCATTTTTAAAACCAAATTTGTCTAAAACTTTAAACATTAATTCCCATTCAACAGTATCAAAGGCCTTTTTAAAATCAAGAAATAATATAACGCCATCGATGTCTAGAGTTTCTGAGTAATCAATTATATCTTGTATTTGCCTTATGTTATAGCCTATATATCTATTCTTTATATAACCTTGCTGGTCTAGGTTGATAATTTTAGGTAGTACTCTCTGGAGGCGTTGAGCGAGAACTCTAGCCAGAATTTTGTAATCAATATTTAACAGAGAGATAGGTCTCCAATTTTCTAGGTTTTCCGGATCACCCTTTTTGTATAATAGTGAGAATACATACTGTTTTTGCGAATGAGACAATTCTCGATTATGTAGATTAAGAATGATCCAAGTATAAGCGGAGATATTTTAGGCCAAAACTTGAGATAAAATTCTACTGTTATGCCATGGAGACCTGGACTTTTATTCATTTTCATTCCTTGTAGGGCTTCCAAACATTCTTTTAAAGTAATAGGACCTTCACAAACATTTGCATCGTCTTCGGATAACTTACTTTTAATGTTTGAAGTTTCCAAGTAATTTTCAATATTATATTTATTGCCATTAGATGAATATAATATTTCATAAAATTTCTCTTCCGTATCTAAAATATCCTCAAGTTTTGTAATACGGTTTCCATTAACAATTAGAGATGTTATATTTTTCCTGTTTTGTTTTGATTTTTCAAGACTTAAAAAGTATTTTGTGTTTTTCTCACCTTCTTCTAAAAAATTAATTCTAGCTCTTATTTGTGCACCAATTGCTTTTTTGTGGTATATTTCATTTATTTCATTTTCGGTTTCTATGATATTTGCTTCTACTGAATTTGGGTCTACAAAAAGATTTTTTAATCGTTTTTCCAACATCTGTAGCATATTGTTCGTTTTTCTTGCTTTTTGTTTTGAGTACTGTATCGATTGTTGCTTAATTTCGTGTTTGCAAAGTTCCCACTTGAGTGTATTATTGACATTTAAACATTTGCATTGTTCTACAATATCTGTTATTATATTACCATAGTCTTCATCTTCTATATGTTGGTTATTCATTTTCCAAAATCCCGGACCTCTTTTAAAAGGTTTTTTAATTTTAAGTGAAATAGCCAAATGATCGGTTGAATTTATTACTGCTGGTCTTATGTCTGTGGATGCTATTAGTGGAATTACATTAGTGTCAGTCAGCCAAAAATCTATGGGAAGTAACTACAATGAAGTTTGCCGAATGAAACAAGAGTGGTACCCTCTGCTTGCTGTCTCGCTTATCTGTTTTGCAAATTTGTGATAGCAAAACTGGGTGATTTACAGAGAAATGTAAAACAATATGTTTATCGACAAACAATTTGCATAGTTTGGTTAATGAAAGTTGGTAACTTTGATTGAATTCATGATTAAATTTGTAAACGTTTTCGCGAGTTACTCGGTAAATCATTGGTACTCATTCTTCTTTGTTTATGCTTCGTCATGTTACTCGGTAAATCATTGGTACTCATTCTTCTTGTTTATGCTTTGTCTAGTTTTATAAAAGACAGATAATTATACAATAGCAGTCATTTACAATTACGGGAGAAGAGAAATTGCCAACATTTATCTTACAGACATAAAAACCAACTACAAATATGTAAACAAAATCAGGCGTATTTATTGAGTAAAGGGCTAAATATTCCTAATTTTAATTGATTTTTGTTACACGCTGAAGTTGACAAATTTCAGTTAAATATTCATTGAATATTTAGCTTTGTTTCAAACATCCTGATACTCCGTAAAGCTTTGTTCCAGACATCGTGATACTCCTTAAAGCTTTGTTCCAAACATTGTGCAGATTAGGTCAGGTTAAAAATCCTTAAGTACAAGGCATATGACTCACGAAACGTGAGGAATGTTGCTTGCATTTTAGTCTAGTTTCTCTATTGTTTTGGTAGTGCGTATCGATATGTTTAAAACAAATAGAATTTCTATATAAAGACCGTGATTCACTCACATCATACACGGTACTCGTAAATCTAGATTTTTCTGCGTGTTCCGTAATACTTTCTTTTGTTTGTTTTATCAGCAAACAAAATGTAAAATGATGTTATTTTCTGTACAAAACCTTTTCTTTAGACATCTGAGGGTTACTTGAGCGTAGAAATTAATGAACATAGAAATATAATGGGGCTTTAAACCCATTCCCTCATATTGACGCCTTTTGACACTTCTGCAAAAGTCACCAGTTTAAACCATTGTGATAACTAGAGCATTTGCTCATAAACTACAATATTCTATTTTTTCCAAAGTCTCTAGTTAATGCTCCTTTTCGGTAGATTTATTCAAAGTGGTTGGATCTAAAAATAGCCTATGGGGTAATGGGTGAAGCAGTTCTGATGATACAGTTTCCGCTACACCCATCCCTGTTTTTCATAATGCCATTTTACAATTTTGTCATTTTGGAGACGGGACCGGTTTATGTTCTCACATATTAGCTATGCATGTCCCACTTCATGCAGTTTACGAAGTATCAACATCACAAACATGACCTACAGATATCTATCACAACAAGGAGAGAGACAAAGGTAAACAGATAATTATTATCTGTTTACTTTTGTCTCTCTCCTAGTTGTGATATAATAGCGTCTTGATACGTCATTCCCATCGTCTTAATTTTGCGACAATGTTTCCTCACTTAATTAATATACGTGCCACATGTGGTATTTGTGGCAGCAATTTGCATTTTGACACGACTGGTTCCTGAACAATTTATTTGCTAAACTTCAGTATAGCGAAAACTGGAACCAACTCTTGATTACGTAATTCGGGTGTTCTCCGCGGGGGTTCCACTGATTGGTCTATACCAAAATAGGCCAAGCGTGGATCACAGCATGACAGCATGCTAAAGGTGGCCTGTCTGTGTAGAGAACTAGAAGATAATCTCCCCGAGGTAGGAAAATATCAGTCACTAAAAAATTGCCTTGGTAAAATTTCAAAACGGTATATCTAGCTGAAAACTAAAAAGGGGCTCATTAACAAAAATGGTATCTTGGGAGCCAGCTGGGGGGGGGCGGGTCCCCGAGCCCCCCACCTGGGTACGGGCCTGTAATTGGTATGTTGAAGAAAAGAGTTAGACTAAGAAGGGAAAGAGGAAAAAACACATGAAAATGGAAATTTATTTGTGCATGCAAGGGAGGTAATTCCAATTTACCTTTATAATAAGAATCTGGTATGACCTCCCTTGTTTGTATGACTAGCAATGTACATGAACTGGCTGAACTTTTTATGTTTGGTGTGTATATTTGGGCCCGAGGTTATAGAAAGCTTTTTCGTTATTTTCAACCACCTTTCTTGTTAGATTTGATCTGGTGGGTTAGTGGACCGCAAACTCGGACTAGTCAGATACTACATGTATCCAATCAACACAGACTCACTCAAAATCAGAAGTTTTATAATCTCGAATCGAATCTTAAAATGTGACCAATCATTCAAAACGAACACGTATTCAAACACATACGATTTATAACCAGATCAGATTGTTGCACACTGTAGGACCGAATACAAACAACTCGATGAAAAAGTGCTTTAAGACTCTGCTAATTAATAGTCAGGCATGGTGACATAATTTCTTAGATTTCAGTAGAACCTATCTTAAGCGGTCATTAAAAGAGGTCTTATTATGTGTCTTTAAGAAGGTGGCAGTTTAATGCAGGTAAAAAGCAATACAGAAAGCTCCTATATTACATGTAGCTTCTTGTATTGCTTTTGCCCTGCATTAAGCAACCACCTGCTTTTTAAGACTCCGATTTATAATAAATGGAGGCCGCTTTATCCATTCCCAAATATTGACGACTTTTGACGATTCTGTAAGTCACTTTGTGAAACCATCGTGATAAATAGAGCATTTGCTCCTATATGAACAAATGCTCTATTTATCACAAGGGTTTCAAACTACACAATTCTTAAAAAAATCCTTTTCTCCAGTTAGTGCTCCTTTCCGGTAGATTTATTCAAAGAGGTTGTATCTAAAAATAGCATATGAGGTAATTGGTTAACACAGGATTGACTGTAGTAATGATTAAAGTCCAGCCCACGACCATGCAAACTGTTGGCTCATACCGGCATGACCTTGGTCAATAATATCATTTGCTTATAAAAAGCGTCAAAAACTAGTGCCACTTTTGAAAATATGTTAATCCAGCGCTTTCATCTCAATAGTACATAACATCTGTTATTTTATTATAGTATTGTTATATATCAAATGAAAGATAATACAATGTGCTTCTTAATGCTGTTAATGAATTTATTTTTTTCTTGAGAGAAATCAAGAATAATCACCGCAGGAAACCTAAGTAACAGCTAAAATACGGATGCCCCGCGTTACATTTTCATCCGATATAATTTAAATTTTATTTGATTTTGCCGTTAAGCGCGGGAAATTTCACATAAATCGTCATTTGCTATAATACTACATGGCCACATTTTTTTGGTCATTGCATAAAATTGTAGAATCATCTCTAAGAATAGAATCATATAAATAAGAAAACAGAAAATACCCTGATCAGACGGCTCCTTTAGGGGCCGGCTGGTCTGGGTCTATTCTGTTTGCAAATGTGTAGAAAGGTGTATTTGTGAAGTAAAGGGTTAACATTTCAGTATATAGTGTTTGTAGTTCACAAAGACTTTTTTCACATGTGCATATTTGGACAAGAGACAATAAATAAAAGAAATGACGATTTAATCAATTACAGCAGATGATATTTTGATGCAACAAAAAAAATAATGTGGAAGAAAGATGCCTACTTTTCTTGTTCAATAATTTCTTTAGTGATCAGCTTTGCAAGATTTCCTTCTAATAAGTCGGAGTCTATTAGAAGTCGGAGTCTATGTGTACAACTGTACAATCCACTAAACACCACGTGGTGTTTTGACAGTCCAAAAACACGTGCAAAACGAGCACAGCCCTGCGGGAATGGACAAGTCAAGCAGTGAACCATAAAAATCAGCGCAGTCCGGGTGTTGTTGTTTTTTTTCATTTGTTTTTGTTGTTGTTGTTTGTTTGTTTTTTTGGGGGGGCAGCATTCTCGCAGCATAAAAACCTGCATGAGTAAATCGTGATTGACTGTCGCATTTAACCCTTTCCTCCACGAATACGCATTTCTACGCTTCTGTAATAGCATTTGATCCTATTTATCACAATGGTTTAAAACAATGGTTTCAAAATTCTATTTTTTCCCTTTTCTCTAGTTAATGCTCCTTTTCGGTAGATTTATTTAAAGTGGTTGGATCTAAATATAGCCTATGAGGGAATGGGTTCAGTACATATGGACTGGAGCAATGCCGACACCCCTAAATCGTAAAATGTAAAGTACATTCACGGCTCACTGCTCGTTGTTTACGTATGCCTAAATGTAAAATACATTCACGGTTCACTGCTCGTTGTTTACCTATACACGTGCTAATTTTTATACCATTTATGAGGCCATAAATCGGCGAGAAAATAATGTTTTAAAGGTTTTCTTTGACGTAATGTTTAGGGTATTCCGATGAATAACGGGTGTATGTTTATAATAATGAAACGACAATTGATTTTAACTACTCTGGTCGCCCAAGGTATTTGGACAGCCTAACTTAGAGAAATAGTGTAGTCCCAGATTAGGAGTTACACTTTTATCTTCTTTGTTTTTTCTCTTTGAGACCATTCTAAAGAGTGGTCACAGCATAGGGTTTGGTGGAGAAATGACGATTCTAAAGAATGGTCACAACATAGGGTTTGGTGGAGAAATGACTATTCGAAAGAGTGGTCACAACATAGGGTTTGGTGGAGAAATGACGATTCTAAAGAGTGGTCACAACATAGGGTTTGTCGGATAAGTGACGATTCTAGTACTTGAGTACGCACGTTTATTTGTTGCTCTGAATTATTACGTCAGAAAATGGTGTAGAAGAATACTGTAACAGTAAAACCTCTCTATAACGGCCACTAAATTGGTGATAATTACAGTAGTACAACGATCAGATGGCGTTGTTTACAAAACAGTGTGTATGTAAACACAGAAAATTAACGATAAGTACAACTGTGGCATGTATATTAGGATAGGAAGAAGTGGTGAAGCCACACAAGTCAACTGCCTGGATTAACCTATACAACATGTCGCAGTTTAATTTATCATTAAGTTTCTGTGTTTACATACGTACTGTTTTGTAAACAACGCCATCTGATCGTTGTACTACTGTAGTTGGTATTTAGGGCATGTGGCTGCTTAAAGCAAGGTAAAGTAAAACAGAACGCTCTTATAGGAGCGTTCTGTTTTACTTTCACCTTGCCTTAAGCAGTCACATGCCTTTAACACATAACATTTAATGCAATTTAGTGGCCGTTAAAGAGAGGTCAGTCGTATGCAATGTATCACGCAAACACACAACTGGATGTTCGTTGGTTCATGAAAATGATAAAAAAAAAATGCGAATAACAGCTGTTAGTTTGCCATTGAAATGTTCCGTTGTTTATCTTTTTGATCAATTTGCTGAATAGGGTCAATATACACCTGAATGGCCAAATAATTATAAGAAAAAACATTAAAAAGCAAATGCAATTCAGCATTGAAAGGGTTAACATTCGACTGACAAATGTAACCCTTTCCTTCACATAAACATACCTTCATGCACTTGCAAACAGAGTAGACCCAGATCAGACGGCTCCTATAGGAGCCGTCTGATCAGGGTCTACTCTGTTTGCTTTGACATGATATAGATGTGAATCTACAGTTTTTGTCAAACTAAAAGTATAACAATACAGCTAATAGAGAATCATGATGTCATAATTTCTTACACAAATATTGAACTGGGACAGGGTAAAGTATAGATTACTTTATTCCTTTATAAGTACATTTTGCATTGAACATTTCTAGAATAATATTTATGACTGTGCTTATAATTACAGCTGTAAGACGTTGTATGTTAACAATGAATTTCTCCTGAGAGTAGGAAATAAACATAGTGCAGTGTATTGTATTGTATTGTATTGTATTGTAGTATTGTATTGTATTGTAGCTGTACAATACTAAAATTGGATTACAATAGAACCTGCCTTAAGCGGCCATCCAAACTATGATTATAGATCTGTAAAACAGGTGGTAGCTTAATGCAGGTCAAATGTAATGTAGAAAGATTATACAGGAGCTTACTGCATTATTTTCCCTGCTTTTTAAGACCCATATGTCCAAAAACTGAATGGCTACTTAAGACAACTGTTACTTATGAACAGGTCACTCACTGTTTCGGTTTCATTTAATCTGGCATCATGGGGACAAAATCGCTCAGCGAATTGAAAATAATGTAATCACTTTGCCGATACGGTGACGCGTTTTGTTTAACCCTTTCCCTGGTGAATATTCATGTAGGAAATAATAACTCCATGAATATTAATGAGATTAATTTTTATAATGGCATTTTTATATGAACACGGGACAGAAACTATAGAATCATATCTAACAGAGCATACCCTGACCAGACGGCTCCTATAGGCTCCTACTCTTTTTGCAGATGCGTGAAAATGCGCTTACATTAGGGAACTGGTTAAAAACGGTTCTGCATTGTGAGCATGGGATTGACTTGAAACTGCAGGTGGGTGGAAAGACGACCGATCCTGTACAGACAGCTGACTGAGTTTGCAAATGTATGGGAAATTATTTGTATCATTACTCATCGTTTATACAGCTGAACTTCGATATCCCGATAACTCGAACTTCGGGGTAACTCGAAGTACAAGTTTGGTCCATTCACAACTTTCACTTCATAATTGTTCCAAAATGTATCACTACGCATATCTAGAAACACATGGCACAGCTTAATGCAGATGGGAAGTAATGCTGAAAGTTTCCGCATGAGCTTTCAGTATTACTTTAGACCTGCATGAAGCTGTCATCTTGAGAAATCGTTCATATTAGAATACGGAAGACTCGAACTATGTTATCTCGAAATAGTTTGTACTGTCCCTTTCAGTTCGAGATATCAAATTTCAGCTGAATAGGTACTGTCAACGTGCATTACATGAACATAAGTTCTGCCATTACTGAACTGAACTACTACAGCAATTGACCAACAGGTCGAATTCAAATCGCAGCTATATAGATATAGGGGGTCAATACTATCCATAGCATATTGTCCATATTATATATCCTGCAAGTAAATATATATCTTGTCTAAATGGTTATTGTAATTGATTATTCCCTGCGTGTTTAGGAATATTGGAAATACAAACCTAGTTATCTTGTTAGCCGAATGCCATATATTTTCGGTACTGAGGACACGGTTGTTATAGGAACTCGTTAATCACAACCGTGAGGCACTGGACAGCGGTTATAAGTCGATCTCACTTGGATATGCCAAAATGAACACGTTCCCAGTCAACTTGCTACACTCATGTAGCCAGTGCTGCAGATAAAGGTGATTACTCAAATACTAACATCGTCAGTTCTCCGTCAAACCCTATGTTGTGACCACCCTTTAGAATCGTCTCTTTGAGACGATTCTAAAGGGTGGTTATAACATAGGGTTTGGTGGAGATATAAAGAAGTTATTCTTTTAAATGTTTTAATTTACGCATTTTATCTGGACGTCTGTATAACGAATTCAAGTTTTATATTACAGCAGCATGTGATTTTGTTTCACTCTCGAATCCTGTTTTCCAATGGAATCGTGGCAGCTTAGTTGTAATTCGTTGCAACACCTTGGAATACGTCAAATGATATTCGGCATGGGAGTAATCATTTTAGGTGAGTATCTTAATAGTCCGAACTATTCTGACAAACCAACCTGGACAAATAGTGTGGACCCAGATCAAACGGCTCCTAGAGGAGACGTTTGATTGGTGTCTGCACTATGTTTTACTTTGACAGTCTAATCTAAATTTATTATTTAAATGATTCAAAATTGAATTATTCAGCTTTAGAAGCGTGTTTAGTTGTGACTTTGTGTCCGAATACATAAAGTAATTATATTGGCGTACTGTATTCCTATAGCTATGTAATGTTGTCTTCGATATAATTTGATATATAGAATGTGTAACGATTTTATTTTCTAACTGTACCTTATCAAAATATGCATACTATCACACTCGGAATACTTTGTTGTTGTTATTATTGTTGTTGATATTTTCTGTAAATATAAACAAATATGCCGGAATGACATGATTGACATGTACATTTACTCCCATAGTACAAGACGCACGTCCAATTTGAGTTCTGAGACTGGTCTATTTGTTATGTAAATGACATCAATTTATTCAGCAAACTGTCTAGATTACTCCTGAAGAAGTTCTGCGATCTTGTTCTACTGTGGTGTCTATATCCCATTCATGGACTCGCGAGGATAAATGGGACACGATACACATCCACACACAGGGACTTAAATGTGTCTATTATCAAAATTAGCGTATTTCGTAAATTTAATGTTATTAAAATTCATATTTCTGTACATACCATAGTGCATTGGTCCGATTGATTCCATCATCAATGGTCGGGGAGCAGAGGGATAACGAGAAATAAAACACTATAAACTTTAACATGCGGTCTTTATATTTAGGTTATTAACACATGACCTCATAGGCTATCTTTATATCTAGCCTCTTTAAATAAATCTGCTGAAAAGGAAAAGGAGCATTTACTAAAGAAAGAAACAAATATAATTTTTTAGTTTGGAAACCATTCTTATAATTAAATGCTTTTTGTCACCATGGTTTCAAAATAAGATTTTACAGGGGCGTTAAAGTGCGTCAATATAAGGGAATGTGTTAGCTAATTAGTTTTTTAGGTAAAAAATTAATTTGCTGAATTTATCACTGAAGGAATATTAACGTTTCTTATAACAAACGACACAGACCCTGATCAAAGAGCTCCCTCAGCATACATTTGATCTGGGTCTACACAGTTTGCAAAACTCTTATATAATCGGTATACAACCCATTTGCTCCTACGATCCCATATATGGGACATAGGCAAACAGTGTAGACTCTGATCAGAGTCTACACTGTTTGCTGATAGTAATATCAATATAAAACAAAACGAAATTGAAAATTTAGATCAGGGATCCCTTAGATAAAAAATGGACTAATTCAACATATAATCATCGAAGAATCCACTGGGCGCAAATGCGTTAATCCTAATCCCACCAAGCGCGATTAGACAAGTACTTGCAAAAAACTTTAGTAACTCGGCGTCTCATCAGGATCCAACCTGTTTGACCTTTGGTAAATAGTTTGGCAAAAGTCTGACCGAATCGGAAGTCGTCAACATTTCACCAGATCCAAATTTGTACAAATACTTTTTTCATAGCGGGATGTGACTTAGGAAGCATACTAACGATGATGCACAATCAAACATTTAAATGCTGACGTTTCAAAATGGAATGAAGTAGAACCACTCTAATGCGACCACTTAATGAACAAACATGGCTGTCTTCATAAGCAGGTGGTTGCTTAATGTAGGACGAAATTTATTCAGAAAGCTCCTATATCTGCATAACTTTCGTCCTGCATTAAGCTACCACCTGCCTTCGCCAATGTGAGTTATGCCCCTTTTTGGTGGTCGCATTTGAGGGGTTTTACTTTATAGAATTTTCAGAGTAGAATGGCCCACTATTTTTAATGATAGAGTTCATCAACTATGAATGTGTATACTTTACATGAGGGTTTTAAATGATATGCAGTACATGCCTAATCAATTCCATCTGATCAGGGTATACATAGTTTGCAAATGTCAGGACACTCGTTAACTGCTTTTAATCGGTTATTCTTGAGAATGCATTTTGTTTTAGCCGACATTTGTGTTTTATTAACATGCTTACTTGCTGTCATTCATTTTATAATCTACCGATACTGTCTAGAATAGTGCATGGCATTTTTACTTGAGGGTTGGATGTTAATTGTAGTTTTATACACATATGAATATATAGCATTCGATAATATGCATACAGAGCAGACCTAGACTACATGATCTGTCTGATCTGGATCTACTCTGTTTGCAAAGACGATAATGGTGTCTCCATCAAGATCAGGAGAAGTGATAATATAAACTACGAAGGTGTCTTTTTCTTCATGACAAATGATCATATTTTCTCGTTATTTATGTACATGTAGTCGTGTTCTAACACATATCATGGTACATACTGAGTCAGTTGCCACGAATAGGTGTGTAACGTTTACGTAAATCATGTGGTGAGTAGTGTTAACCTGTAGGACAATCATCTTTATATCGCTCAGGTGGCTAAATTTGTTTCTAAATACGTTTTAATAGCTTTGTGCAGGGACTTACGTCATATCAATGTAGTAAATAATGTATGTATGAATATTGACTATTTATAATTTTATATTAACAAGAAAAGTGTTGCTCCTGGTAAAACTTGAAACTGCATAAACTTAACTAAGTCTATTAACAAACAGAACAGACCCTGATCAGGCGGCTACTATGGGACCGTTTGATCTGAATCTACTTTGTTTGCAAGTTAATGCGTTTAAAAGGCAGATCTAGTGAGTAAATGATTAGACTTGAAAAGTATAGTTTGAAAACTGGATCAAATTGAGTGAAATGGGTAGTAGTATGCACATGCTCCCGAAATAATGTGTTTTGCTTCAGTTTTAGTCTCGCATAATCCCATCACAATCAAATTGCTGTTTTGCTATAGCGCCTATATGTGTTTACGTATTTCTGGAGTTCTTTTTCAATATCAAACCTGTCATGATTCCTCCATTGTGGTTCACTGATTTACAATGGAAATGGCAAAAGACTGAGTCTTTCTTTACTGGAAAGACAGTAATCCTCCTGCCTATCATTGGCATTGGCATACAGCTCTCTATTCCCACACCCACCCTTAGCAATCACTACGAAACCAATACTCAAATGGAATTATTTCCGAGTAATAATAGGAAACTGTTAGACCATACGGAAAACACTGGTCTGAAACTGAACAGTTCCACGATCAATCAAGTCGTTTATCAGCTCCTCTCCAGAAAAATGGATATTCGTAAATTCAAACTTGGAGCATGGGAGATCGTCTTAAACGCTTCGATTGACATGGGTCATCAGTGTCATCCAAACCCGATTGACCTGTGTCTCCCCTGTCGCGTACCAGTAGTGCTAACAAAACAGTTTCCGATTATTAAGTATGCCAAGCACACTGAAACCTTTCTTTACTCAAGAAAGTGTTGTCAGCAACCAGTGACAGCATCAACTGTTAATGAATACAGTTCGGTTAAAAGGATTGTGTGCAATTTCCGCTCGGAAATCAGGCAATTACAGAATGTCGTATCCATGTATTGCTTTCTTACGTATCGGTGGGTTTTGAAATTTATGGTAAACCTAAGGGGGTCTTAAATTTAGACTTAACTCACTCTCTCTCTCTCTCTCTCTCTCTCTCTCTCTCTCTCTCTCTCTCTCTCTCTCTCTCTCTCTCTCTCTCTCTCTCTCTCTCTCCCTCTCTCTCTCTCTCTCTCTCTCTCTCTCTCTCTGTCTCTAGCTCTCTCTGTGTCTCTCTCTGTGTCTGTGTGTGTGTCTATGTCTCTGTCTCTCTGTGTCTCTCTGTGTGTCTCTGTCTCTCTCTGTCTCTATGTCTCTGTCTCTGTCTCTCTCTGTCTCTGTCTCTGTCTCTGTCTCTGTCCCTGTCTCTGTTTATGTCTCTCTCTGTCTCTCTGTCTCTCTCTCTATCTCTCTCTCTCTCTCTGTCTCTCTCTCTCTCTCTCTCTCTCTCTCTCTCTCTCTCTAGTTTCTCCATGATACGAGTGGTATTGATTTTAATGACATATAGTTCGTTTATTCAAGCATCATACACACATCTGCAAACGTAGTAAACCCATGTAGAAGTCGCCAGATCAGGGTCTGCTCTGTTTGCTTAAGACACAATATAGATATGATTCTACAGTTTCACAGTAAAACACTCCTTTGTTCATGATGACATTGTATCAGCTAATCAGCTAATTAATATCCATGATGTAATTATTTCTTACATGAATATTCATGAAGGATGGTCAGGCGAATCTATGCCCGACAATAACATGCTGGTCTACACAAGAGATTACTCATGTTCTGACGCTTCTACAAGTGATAAAAATAAGGTACATTTACCTGGTGGATAGTCATCTCAAACATAATGACATCATACAAGTTAATTAAAATGTTTATGCCCTCCCCCGATCAAAGTGTGGGGGGTATTGTTTTTGCTCTGTCTGTACGTTTGTACGTTGGTTGGTTGGTTGGAATGTTTGTAGACAACTTTAATGTTGGCGATAATTTTGTAGCCATTGCACATACATGCTTCAGACTTGGCATGCATGTGCAACTTATGAAGGCGAACATTTTTAGTGCTAACTTATTAAGGTCAAAGTCAAACATGAAGGTCAAAAGTCAAATTGGGGTCAATGGTCAAATCGGGTGCATATAGTGTTTCACAAACACATCTTGTTAACACAAACATGCTTGGTAATGACAGATACTGTAGAATAAAATATATTTATTTCGTAAGCAACCAGAACAGACGCTGATCAAACTACTCCTACATGAGCCGACTGCTCTTGATCTATTCTGTTTGCAACTTCGTCAAACTTTCTATGCGGTAAAGGTTTCATTATGTCGTCTTTTCAATTTTGAATGTTTCAGTCACACCGCTTTGTTCTGGACTTCTTTGTGTCCAGTGTGAAACGACGATGGTGTCCGATACATGTATGACGTCAGCGCCACGTGCTACCCCCTGCGAAGGTGCTAACAGGACTAAATCAATAGGAGTTAGCTGTATGGTCACGAAAATTAAAAACATGGAAGGTAGAGTAATATAGTCTCAGAAGTCCAGATAAGATGCGTAAATTGAAACATTTTTAAGAAAAATAACTCCTTTATTTCTCCACCAAACCCTATACTGTGACCACTCTTTAGAATCGTCTTTTTGAGACGATTCTAAAGAGTGGTCATAGTATAAGGTTTGGTGGAGAAATAACGATTTTAGTATTTGGATACGCACCTTTATCTGTAGGTCTGGACTATTGTCTGTAGCATAGGACGTGTTGCATGGTGGCCAAGAGTTGTATACAGTAAAACCTATTCGATTGGGAGTTTTGATAAAGAACATTTAGATATTTAAGGCAGGCGAGTTCTTAATGTTTAACCCATACCCTCATATTGACGACTTTTGACGACTCTGTAAAAGTCACTATATGAAACCATTGTGATAAATAGAGCATTTGCTCCTATAGGAGCAAATGCTCTATTTATCACAATGGTTTCAAACTACAAAATTCTAAAATTTTCCATTTCTCTAGTTACTGCTCCTTTTCGGTAGATTTATTCATAGTGACTGGATCTAAAAATAGCCTATGAGGGAATGGGTTAATGCAGGGTGAAAGTCATGCCACCCTACCTCTAGTCAAACACAAGTGCTTTAACCGTTCGCTTCGTACATACAGCTTTTAACACTTTTGCAATCACTTTACCAACGATCTGCCCTGTATGTTTATGCAATCAGTGTTTACCAACGATCTGCCCTGTATGTTTATGCAATCAGTGTTTACCAACGATCTGCCCTGTATGTTTATGCAATAACATTGATCTGTTGCTACAACTTCGTTCATGAAAACAAATTCCTGTGTTCGTATCGCATTATGGGAACTCATCTGTTTGGTATGCATCGTATGATTATGTCTTACATGAATATTCATGAAGTAAAGGGGTTAAGCATACTAAAGTCATTATTGTGGTTCAGTTGAAATCCATACTACAGCTAAACCTCTCCATAACGGCCACCGAATTGTGTTAATTATTTGGTATTTTGGGCAGGTGGTTGCTTAAAGCAAGGTGAAAGTAAAACAGAACGCTCCTATGGGAGCGTTCTGTTTTACTTTCAACTTGCTTTAAGCAGCCACCTGCCTTTGACACAAAATACTTGATGTAATTCAGTGGCCGTTATAGAGAGGTTTTACTGTAGATTCGATTTAGTCAAATACATATAAACACGACAATTCCAATTTTCTGTCCGATTTGATTTCCAAGGTTTCTACTCCAAGATATTGAGCTCAAATCACTGAAAGCCATTTAATTTTCGATGGTTTCGCTTATTCAACTGAATAACCGTTAAAGATGGGGAAAATGGAATTAGATCCCGGTTAAATGTATTTCAGCGCTCCAGCTTTTGCATTTCTTTAACTTTTAATCCCACTGTAAAGTATCTACTTTAACCTGGTACAATTTTACTAAATTTCGATTCGTTGAAGATTTGATAAACTATTAACCCGTTCCCTGATGGCTATAAAATGAATAATTTAATAACTTCATGAATATTCATTGACATTTAATAACTTCATGAATATTCATTGACTATTAAATGAATAATTTAATAACTTTATGAATATTAATTGACTTGTTTTACCTGATGTAAAGGTTTCGATGAAATTGTTGGCTTAGACAACAAAAGTAGGATAGTCTATATAATTTCAAATGCAAATGGGGTTTCGGTCTGCTCTTCTGTGAAAATGCATTTATATGAGGCCCTTTCCTCCATAGGTTATTTTAGATCCAACCACTTTGAATAAATCTACCGAAAAGGAGCGTTAACTAGAGAAAAGGAAAAGTTTAGAATTATGTAGTTTGAAATCATTGTGATAAATAAAGCATTTGCTCCTATAGGAGCAAATGCTCTATTTATCACAATGGTTTCATAAAGTGACTTTTACAGAGGCGTAGAAAGGCGTATTCATGGATGAACGGATTTAATGAGCGTCAAACATCTTGCACCTTGACTCATCAATATTCTAATCCAGAGCTACAGATAAACGTGCGTACCCATATAATTATTAAAATCGTCAATTTATCCACCAAACCCTATACCGTGACCACTCTTTAGAATCGTCACAGTTTGGTGGAGAAATAAATGAGCTATTCTTGAAAGTGTTGATTTTTACGCATCTTATCTGGACATCTGTACTCAGTGTCTCGTCTGGATCTGCATTGTCTGTAAATGCAAGTAAGGTCGCGCTTAACCCATTCCCTCATATTGACGCCTTTTGACGCTTGTATAAAAGTCACTTTTTAAAACCAATGTGATAAATAGAGCATTTGCTCTATAGGAGCAAATGCTCTATTTATCACAAAGGTTTCAAAATACATCATTCTAAAATTTTCCTTTTCTCTAGTTAATACTCCTTTTGGTAGGTTTATTCAAAGAGGTTGGGTCTAAAAATAGCCAATGATGAAATGGGTTAACGTGATAAGGGTGCATACGGTGTTATGGTTTGAGATGAGGTATAACCCTTTCCCTGTTCTATGTTTAGTCCAATTTTCAATACCTACTAAATATTCATGGACAAAATCGAGGGCTTGGTGCAAAACTATTGTAACTCCTTCACTTTGTGAAGGAGTTACAATAGTTTTGCACCAAACCCTCGAAATAGTTACAATGAAATATGCAAAGAGGAACCGTGCATCCATTTTAGAAACTTAAGAAAAAGATGTTTCAAATTCCATTAGCAAACAGAGCATTTACTGATTTTGCTGCACCTCTAGGAGCTCTGTTTGCAAATGCGTGAAAATGCGTTTATATGAAGGAAAGGGTTTAACAGGTGGATGGTTATTACAGGTCGAAACTTATGCTGAAAGCTCTTGTATTAGACTGCCACATGGCTGATAGACCCAGAATTATGCACTTTAGGTGGTCTTAAAATATTTCGATCGGTTTTTCAGGGGAGATAACCAGGTACGTCCGTGGGTGCACCGCTGTGCGAGTCGGAGAAGGTTGTGTAGAGTATCCCAATGGAACTATGTGTTACGAAACGTGTGACAGCGACAACTGCAATGGTGTCTCCACGTCCGGCACATGTCTACTTAACGTGATTTATGCATTAACCACGCACATCTTCGTACATGCTTGTTCATCAAGAATATGAGAAATATTTGGGCGAATATCGGAACACAAATTTACAAAGTCGGATGTTTAACATAGTGACTAGTACTGGACACATTCTAGTCAGCTAAAGTGCAGCTTACATCAAAACTTTACAAGTAATTGATTCTTCTTCATTTCTTTAAAAGCAAGGAAAAAAGAGTATAAATCCTTTACTCCACGGGTATCAATGTAAGAAATAAAGACCTCATTTATGTTAATTAGTATACAAGATAGTTTGTTTGTAAATAAAGGCCACCGGCCCATCATACAACATGATATACACAATAATTACAAAGAGAGTTGCGTCCTTCGTACAACATGATTATCTGTATAGTGTGACTAACAACCGTCGTATTCTATTCATTTTTGACGGGTTTTTTTTTCTAAAATAGCTGAAACAAATTTAGCAAATTTTTTATTTATTATTTTATTTATCATTTTTATACATGTATAATGACACATGAAGTCATGAGGTTTTGGCCATGCCAGAAACTGTATAGCATCATTTCTGTTTGCAAAGGCATAGAAATGCGTATTTATGGAGTAAAGGGTTAAACCATTTGGAAGTTGATGAGCCACATACTTACTCAGCCTTTCATCTGGATACAAACTGAAAAATGCCCCAAAATTAAAAACAAACTAGTGGCGACTGGTGACGCGTTAAGTAATGTGAAACAATGCACATTTGTGAAACAATTAATAAAATACTCAATATACGAGGATCTACAGCACTCTTTTACGTGTGTGGCTGTCGGGGTCCTCTCTGTCTTTATATGACAGAACAAATTAACGACCAAGGTCATATTTCATGATTAATACAGGTATTTAGTCAAACCTCGCAAAGGCGGGGTCTCGCATGATTAATCTATAAATAAATGGTTAACCCTTTGCCTTGTAGAACTATTTTTTAACTTTAAACTGAACAGACCAAGACCAGACGGCTACTATAGGGTCAATGTCTGCTCTGCTTGTTTATAAAGTTATATGGCTCTGGTTATTTCTTATTTTTTACTAAACGCTATTTTGTCAATACATGTATATCATTGCAGTAAAACGCGCTATATATCAACGTTTAGAAAACAACAAAGAACTTCTGAGGCAGGTGTCATTTTAATGCAATGTGGAAGGGTCAATATTTATAGAGCTGTTTAGTTCTTTCAACAGACGCAAATTTTCAAAGCATTTGCAATTGCATTTTGGGTAAAGAATACTAACTACTTAACATATTTCCAAGAGAACCAAGTAAATTCACGGACAATTCTTCCCTTCTCGCCCGGCTACTCGCTTTGGACTTGCTACGGGCTTGAAGGGAGTAATACAGTAAAAAAGAGAGCTAAAAAGGTCGTTTAGTTCTAATAATGTTACATCTGTTTCCCGCATTAAAAATGAAAAAAGCACAGTCAACGAGTTCCATTAGTGGACTATAATTCCTAAGCACGTCTTCCGAAAGCTTAAACCTCATGTGGATCACGTTTGTGGTTGCTTAAGAAACCACCTTTGCTGGAATTTATTGTTTGATACATGTACACGTATTACAGAGCCACAGATAAAGGTGCGTACTCAAATACTAAAATCGTCATTTCTCCACCAAACCACTATACTGTCGCAATTCTTTAGAATCGTTTCGAAGATATTATTCTAAAGAGTGGTCACATTATTGGATTTGGTGGAGAGATAAAAGAGGCATTTGTTGAAAATGTTTAAATTTACGTATTTTATCTGGAGTTTTGATATTATATTTCACACTGTTTCGTGGCATTAGTTTGAACATGCTGCCAGCTAAGACACAATGTTAAGTTTTTCAAAGTTATGTAGAACAATAAAATATAGGAATAGTGATCACGACCTATTTTCAAAATTATGTAGAACAATACGATACACAATAAGATACATAGGAATAATGATCACGATCTATTTTCTAAGTTATGTAGAAGAATAGAACACCGGGATAGTGATCACGATTTTTGTGTACATATTAAACTATGTTTCTGTATCTTGAGCTCTCCGCGCAATTAAGCATAACACACACAGACTATCTTTTGTAATCATGTTATTGTTACAGAGTTATAACTGAAGATTGTTCTTTGTATCAATATGACGTCGTGATTTCTACCCTGTATTGTATTTGTATTGTATTGTATTGTATTGTATTGTATTGTATTGTATTGTATTGTATTGTATTGTATTGTATTGTATTGTATTGTATTGTATTGTATTGTATTGTATTGTATTGTATTGTATTGTATTGTATTGTATTGTATTGTGTTGTATTGTGTTGTGTTGTGTTGTGTTGTGTTGTGTTGTGTTGTGTTGTGTTGTGTTGTGTTGTGTTGTGTTGTGTTGTGTTGTGTTGTGTTGTGTTGTGTTGTGTTGTGTTGTGTTGTGTTGTGTTGTGTTGTGTTGTGTTGTGTTGTGTTGTGTTGTGTTGTGTTGTGTTGTGTTGTGTTGTGTTGTGTTGTGTTGTGTGTATTGTGTTTTGTGTATTGTGTTTGTGTTTGTATTGTATTGTATTGTATTGTATTGTATTGTATTGTATTGTATTGTATTGTATTGTATTGTATTGTATTGTATTGTATTGTATTGTATTGTAATACAATACAATTGTATTGTATTGTATTGTATTGCGTTTTGCTAGTACAGTATTGCAATACATATCATATCGGAAGAAGCGTTTCATTTCACAGTCATACGTCGGAGAGGATGTATATTAACCATTTCTCCACAAATACGCCTTTCTACGCCTTTGCAAACAGAGTAGATCCAGATCAGACGGCTCATATAGCAGCAGTGTGATCAAGGTCTGCTCTGTTTGCTTATAAATGATACAATATAGATATGATCTATAGTCTTTACCACGACCATAAATTTATATATCAATGTGCTGCATGTATTTTAACATTTAATCTAAATACTATCCATGACGTCATTATTTCTTACATGAATATTCATGGAGTAAAGGTTAATCTCTTTCTTACACGTCTAACCGCGACTTAACTCGAATTTGCAAACACCTTGGATCCAGATGAGATGCGCCGGGAATCTGACACGGGACCTCGTCATGCTCCAAGCTATTTGACACTGATTCAACAGTTTCTCAGAAGCTTGATTCCATTAGAAATATTCAAATATGCACCAGATCCACATTAGAGCAGACATTATGTTATATCTTTCGCTGCCAAATTTTGTCGTCTGCAAAACTTTGTCGTCTGCTACAATTTCCATTTTTATTTTTCTTCATTTTTGTTGCAAGAAATAGTCACAGTAACAAATAGTTTGGATCCTGTTGAGACGCCGAGTTACTCGGCGTCTAATCTGGATCCAAACTGTTTGCATAGGTAGTCACAGATGCGACAGAGTTAAGAGTGGTGTAAGAGTTGGTAGATAATCTAAATTGTCTGTCTGGGTTGTTTGGTCAGATGCCCCGAGGGACAGATAATAAAAACAACACAATAGAACCTATCCTTAGCGGTCATTCATATATTGAACAATGGAGTCATAAAAAGCAGACGGTGCTTAATACATGGCAAAAGTAATGCAGAACGTTCCTTTGCAGAGCAAAAATAATGCAGGTCACTTGAAAAAGGCTTTGTTGTAGACTTTGCTTAGACATATCCCACACTATATACCCCTTTTAGTCGGCTTAAAAGCCCTGCAGAGCTTGTGCTATTCTGTTATTGTAAACTCCCGACTTTCAATAAATATTATTTGACTTAGTAGTCAGCATTGTCGTCTGCTTGACATATTTCCGTCTGCTTCAAGTGTGTTCAATTTCTTTAGTAAAGCAGATAAGCTTTCAACTTCGACTATCAACTAATTTGGATCCTAATAAGAGTTACTCGGCGTCTCATCTGGATCCAAACTGTTTGCATATGATATCCGTTTTCCTTGCACTGAATCGGTTAAATAAATACATTAAAATATCTCTATAACGGACACTAAATTGTGTTAATTATTTGGTATTTAGGACAGGTGGCCGCTTAAAGCAAGGTGAAAGTAAAAAATAACGCTCCTATAGGAGCGTTCTGTTTTACTTTCACCTTGCTTTAAGCAGTCACTGGTCTTTAACACAAAATACTTGATGTAAATACTTGATTAATTTAGTGGCCGTTATAGAGAGGTTTTACTGTATTTGCATTATTCAATAAGTGGTCGCCCAATATGGATTTACGGTGCCTGTCAAAGAAAATAATTACCCAGAATGTGTTGTAGACCACGACCATCCGTTGCGGCTATGAATACGCTGTTCGAGCACGTTCTACACTACGTGAGAGGCTGGATATCTACACCATAGTGGACCATTGTTTGGCATTGTATTATGTCAATGCGACGGTTCTGAGACTGCCTTGTTTGTAAATGATATACATCAGGGAACTCCCCTTTTCAAATTATTACGGTACTTAATCTGTTACTCTATAAATACGATTTTAAACGGCTTTGCAAACGGAGTAGTCCCAGATACAGAACATTTCTGTATTGTAAGTTTTGGAAGGACCGAGTTCGAGATATCAAGGAACCACTTTATACCATTTAAGTAGACGTAAATAACTAACTAATGGGACGTTCGAGTTATCATCTCTCTCTCCCCCTCTCTCTCTCTCTCTCTCTCTCTCTCTCTCTCTTCAATTTTCATCTTTTTATGGCTTTACGACATCTTTAACCTGCAGTTTTCACACCTTTAACGACTGAAAGTAAAATTATGTTCGTATGTAAAGTGCCTGTTGTATGTGAGATTTCAAGTGACATACTGTCAATACAATAACAATTGAATCTAAACCAATTCGCTTCACATAACTCTGCATACCACCTTTTACATAATCCGAATTAGCATATGAACTACGAGTTTACTCTAGAGCTCTGTTTACGGGTCTCGGGACATGGCTTTTCACGCCTGTGTAGGCAAAGCAGAAATAGCAGAACCATAATTATGCACAGTATATCATATGCAAACAGAGAAGACCCTGATCAGAAGGTTCCTACAGGAGCCGTCTGACCTGGGTCTACTGTGTTTGCAAAGTCATAGAAATGCGTATTTATGGAGTAGAACCTTTGCTGGTGAACCCCTCCTTGTATATACATACAAAATGTATCACTATTACGAACACATCCAATTATCATTTTGAGAGTATTCTGCCATATTTATTTTGTCAGAAATGACCTTTGGAAAATAATTTGGGAAACGTGAATGCTTCATTTTTTTCTATTCGATATACAGTAGAGCCTGTGGTAGGCACACATTCATTTATTGAACATAGGAGTCATGAAAAATCAGGTGGTTGCTTAATGCAGAGCAAAAGTAATGCAGAAAGCTCCAAATGTAGTGAGTACAGTGAAGAGTAACTACTAAATGCACGTATACATAATTAATATCTTATTAAACTACATGTATATACATATATAAAAAACATCAATTATCCGTACACTCAACACCTCGATTATCCGAAACCCAAAAGCGTATCTTTGATCAGTGTTTAAGACAGGTGGCAGTTTAATGCAGGGTGAAAGTCACACAGAAAGCTCCTCTGGAAGTTCTTCATGACAATGAACCTTTTGTTTTTACATTTGTATAATATATTACTGCAAAGAAACAACAATTAAGCAATATAAATAAAGAAATATAGAAGTAAAATGGACTTCCTGTAATAGATTGAAATTCAACTATTTTGCATTTATAGTACATTTTATTGCATACAAAAGGTACAGTGCCTCACAAATACATACGCCCACGTGCAAAACTGCATTAGAATTACCTTATTTTAAATACCCTCCAGTTTCCCTGATTCAGTATGCCTTATACGTGTTGACAACTTCTAATTTGTGCTTCAGATCTAGATCTCCATATTAAGGTGATATTATATAAAAATATTGAAGTGAATATCTTATTTAATAAAAAGGTTACGGCCATCCTCATATTTGCAGGTTTTCGTAAAGTGCAAGGGCCATAACACTGTAACAACAAATTGAATGAACCTCAAAAATAACTCAGCTTCAGATTTTGTTGCATAAATCATTTGTGTGAAGGTTTATTAATATCCTTTAAATAGTTTCCCCAGAAAACAACAGACAAACCGAAATTTGTCCGACAAACCAAGCAACGCACACACAAAGTTAAATGGTAAAAATATAAAAATATAAATAAAATAATAATGGAATCAAAATTTGAAGTAAGTATCATTAGGTTATGGCCATCCTCGTATTTGCATTATTTTTTAAGTGCAATGGCCATAACTTCGTAACGAAAAGTCAAATAAACGTCAGAATCAACTCAGATTCAGATCTTGATGCATTAAAGATTTATTAGATGTTTCATTAAAATCCGTCAAATAGTTTTCCGAGGAAATGGCGGACAAAGAAACTGTTGACGGACGAACGAACGGACGGAAGTACGGACAGGCCCCGCAAATATACGACCACCTTTATTAGGTGGGCATATAAAAATGATGAAAAGCAAAAGTTAAAAAAAATGCGTCTGTAACTAACACCCTTTAACTATTTCCCTGTACCATGTTTATTCAAAATTACAATACCTACTGAATATTCATGGTCAAAATAGTTAAAATGAAATGTGGAAGGTGAAATATTGCAGCTATTTTAGAAAGTAAAGAAACATATCTTTCAAATATCACTAGCAAATAGAGCAGAACCTGATCAGACGGCTCCTATAGGAGCCGTCTGATCTGGGTCTACTCTGTTTGCAAATGCATGAAATCACGTTTATATGAGGGAAGGGTTAACCCGCGTCATTTATACTGACGCTAGATGGCCCCATATGGGAGTGGTGGTCTATTGGTAGGACGCAAGATTAGGAATGGAATAGTCCCCGGCTCGAATCATCCGGCCATCGGACCACCAGGCTATTCTGAGCAAAAAAATGGATCCCACGTTGCTCTTCTCGGCCAAGGTGTATAAATGGGTACCTGCGACGGAAATAAACCAACATTTTCCTTTTGATGTTTACCTCTGTAAAAGTCACTTTTTGAAACTATTGTGACAAATAGAACATGATTGTGCAAATGCTCTATTTATCACAATGGTTTAAAAACTACAAAATTCTAAAACTTCCCTTTCTTTAGTAAATTTTCCTTTTCTATAGATTTATTCAAAGAGGTTGGGTCTAAAAAATAGCCTAGGAGACAATTTGTTAAAAGAATGTTCCCTGGGGAGCACTGACAACCCCTCTAGCCCCGGTACCTATATTACAGCTGTTCCCTGGTGAGCACTGACAACCCGTCTAGTCCCGGTACGTATATTACAGCTGGATTCAGCTACGCTCCTGAATGTTGAGTAAGTACTCAATGATTTTAAGGCCACAGACAACAGACGCATTTCCCTGGCATTTGACAGAAACAGAGAAGAGAGTATTAGGTCTAACAGCGAAATACTTTCTATGCTATGGGTTGGATACAATTTATCAAACAACAAAAAGCAAACTCAACTGAAACTAAACACGGAAGACAACAAAATATCTATTTAAATAACACACGGAAATTCAATATTCGAGTAACTAACGTATAAAACAAAATAACTGAACCATATAATCAACCAGAATAAATATCATTGACAATGCACATTCTCAAAACAGGTAGAGTCCATGTTAAACAGATCCAAAGAGTTAATCTTACTGATAGATTTTCATGACTTGTTTATTTCTATCATCGTTACGTTCTATAGTCAAATGTTATATACCGAAGACTGCATTTTGTTTTTGATTCGGTCGATGCAATTTCATGCGTATTAGGTGAAAATAAGGTTTTAAAAAATGGTTATGATATATTTGAGGAAAAACGCGTCATTAATTGTCATATTATCTTAACCCTTTTACTCCATGAATATTCACGCAAGAAATAATGCAGGCATCAATATTAAATAGAATTTTTTTCTGACTGAATATGAATGCAGGAGTGTTTAGCCATGGCAGAAACTGTAGACTCATATCTTCATTATAGCATTGGCAAACAGAGCACACACTGATCAGACGGCTACTACGGGAGCCGTCTCATTTGGGTCTGCTCCGTTTGCAAATGTGCATTTATGGAGTGTAGTGTTAAAATGTAAAAAACTGGATTAGAGTTTGCAACAAATGGCATGCCATACCTCACTGCCAATGCGTTCCAAATACACGACCTATCTAGGCTGGAAAAGTTTAATGTTTATAGAGCTTATTCCAACATATGCCCATTCACAGCAGGTAACTAATTGGAAATTCGAGGTTCAAATCTACAATTAATCTCTGGCAAGATCAATGCTGGTGCATAGTTGAGCGATCTTGAGTCATTGTCTGGGAGCTCGCCTTTCGTCGGGGGCAGAAGTTTAAAATGATAGATGATATTGGCAAAACACGTGAATATGAATGGTTCAGCAAGTGAGTAACCTTTGCACATGCGCGGTCCAGTACCGAAGGGCCGGACAGATTTCCGTAAAGGGTGCTCTGCAGGCAGAAGTTCTCCTGACTCATCGATAAATCTTTCCGGACGGAATTTCCATCCATCCGTCCAAATAGCGTCTGAATGGTGCAGATTGCAGAGATTTCCTAATATCTCCGTGCCTTTCTCCAGGAAGAAGCCATTGATTTCCGTATCCTCGGTCACCAAGTGCGGCAAAGTGGTTGAAAGAATGCTACTGTATCGATAACTCTCCAAGACAGCAGCATTTAAGTAGGGTAGTTTATCTCTGTCTGCTAGAGTGGGCGATTCGTTTCCACATACATTATCCAGTTCGGCATGCATTTTGTCCTGTACATGTTCGTTCTTTGCTAGGCTTAGCAGTCCACAGACTACGGTTGTGTACCATGGCGGTATACTTCCAACGATACAATCTACTATAATGCCATTAATGTTCATGTCAGTAAGTGTTTCCTTGTCATTTCCGTTGACTTCCAATTCAGCTTTTCTTTTCACCAACTGTGCTATCATGCCACGACCATTCTTTTCCCTATCGCCTGCGTCCTTGGTCAATTCATTTATCATGTTCGCGATACTTCTCTTGTTCAAATAATACAGTCGTTTGGACTGCGTTCCGGGAATATTTTTCAGCCACGGATAAGCGGTAAGAAGAGTTACAGTGCCGCTTTTGAATATTTCACGAACCGTTTCCATCACAGTCCAAACAGTCGCAACGTCAGCATCTCCTGGTTTGCATCCCAGTAAAGCAATCAACATCTGTGAACTCACAGTCTTCTTGATTGCCAGTACCAAATCTACATCACTTCCAGCAGACCTTTTCAGATCATTTATCAGTCCCGTGACTTCTTCCTCGATGCTTTTTTGCAGAGTTTCGTCATTAGTAACATTTATCACTGATTGCTTCAACTCACGAATGAGAAGCATATTGTTGCCGAGAGTTGCTCCGTTTCTTTCATGATTGATATCCGAAAATGCATTGTGAGGACGGCTGGTAAATTTACCGAGCACTGATTCAACCAATTCCTGGCAATTCAGCATCACGAATTTGTGTCCCACCATTGTAAACTGAAACAGATCTCCATACAATTTCCCCCATTCATTCCAGGTGACATGTGGCTTTAATTTATCTATTTGATGGACATTTCCCAAAAGAGGCCATGCTTTTGGACCTGGCATAGGTTTGCTCTCATTTCCTCGTGGCCTTTTAAGCATCAAAACCACAAATGCTGAAATCACAACAACAGCAGCAATAACGAGTACCTCCATTTTGTAGCTTCGAAATCGAAATGTGTTAACGTAGGATGTTAACCTAATGTGGTCGTCGATGCGGTAAGTTGTTTATACATTGTATACATATTAACAGTGTGCGTGTTAACCCTTGTCCTACTGGCCACAACGTAAGTTACATTTGCAAACAGCTTGGATCCAGATAAGACACCGAGTAACTCGCCGTCTCACTAGCATCAAAACTCTTTGACACCCAGTAAATTGGTTTGGGAATGTTTTATCGAATCAAACGTACAGCCAAGTCAGATTTGAGCAGACATAAGTTTTCTCCCAACGGGGTGAGAGTTAAGTGGCCTTAGATTTTGTATAGGCTGAATTATTTTAGTTTGGAGGTATAAAACAAGTAATAACTAGCAGTGAACCATAAAAATCAGCGCAGTCCACTTTTGGGGGGAATCAGCATTCTGTCTGGTTTATATATATACCAAAAACCTGCATGAGAAAATCGTGATTCCCCCCTTAGTTAGATGGACTGCAGCAATGCCGACACCCCTACATCATGGAACGTACCAATATGTAAAGTACATTCACGGTTCACCGCTCGTTGTTTGCATATATGTATATATGTTTGTTTTACACACTTACGCTGCAAAATATTTCATCTTAAATCATGTGTCGTCTGCTATAGTTACTCGGGGTCTCATTTATACCCAGAGTTTGATAAGATGCGTAAATTAAAACATTTTAAGAATACCTGTACCTCTTTCATTTCTTTATCAAACACTATGCTGTGATCACTCTTTAGAATCGGTTCAAAGACAATCTTAGTACTAGAGAATGCACGGTTACCTAACGCCCTGTTTGATCCAAACTGTTCGCATGGGTAATACCAGGAATGCAGCGAATTAATAAAACCATTAGCACTTTCCCTGTTGAATATTAATGAAGGAAATAATGAAATCATTAATATTTATTAGCTGATTTTTATAGTGGCATATGTACACAGGACCATGGTACTTGTTTGGTAATACAAATTTGGGTAGATCTACTGGTAAAAACTGTAGAGGCAGTTTGTTACAATTCCATAGACAAACAGAGCAGACCCTGCTCAGACGGCTCCTCTAGGAGACGTCTGATATGGGTCTACTCTGTTTGCAAATGTGTGAACATGCGTTTATATGAAAGAATGGTTACACCGCTCTCCGATGGCTCTGATCTGGTTCTACTCTGTTTGTAAAGGCTAGAAAAAGCGTTTATAAATATGGAAAGGGTGTAAGTACTCTGCCCTGGAAAAATCTTGTTTATGTTTGCCCTTCATATAAACGCGTGTTCACGCCTTTTCAAATAGAATAGACCCAGCTTAGACGGCTCCGTAGGCGTATAGATGTGTTCAGGGTCTGCTCTGTTTGCTTATGATATAATATAGATATGATTCTAAAGTATATACCTGGCCAGATATAACATGTGTTCATATGCGTACTATTATAAAAAAAAAATTAGATCTTTTTAAATACAGTAAAAGCTCTCTTAACCGGTCGTTAAATTTAGTATGAATATCGGTCTTGGAGAGAAGTGGCAGCTTAATGCAGGGTGAAAGCCATGCAGAAAACTCCTAAGCAGCTACCTGCCTAAAAGTGTCTAAATTCTTATCTACTAGAACTCCGGTTAAGAGAGGTTTTACTGTATCATTGATTTCATAGACGAATATTCAGCAGAGAATGAATTAAACATACGTATAGAAACATATATTTGGAACTCTACATATAAAAATACCTTTGGAACTCTATGTATGCTTTAAACCGCAAGGCACGACCTGGTTTGAATCCTGATACGACGTGTTTCATCAGGAATCAAGCTGTATGAGACTCATTGCATAGATTCTACTACTGTTGAACGATTTGATAGTGATTAAATGTTATAACCCATCAGGGTTAGAATAGATATTTATTTCGTAGATATTATATTTCACAGCAGAATAAAGGTAAACATGTTTAACCCTATCCTCCATAAATACGCCTTTCTACGCCTCTGTAAAAGTCACTTTTTGAAACTATTGTGATAAATAGAGTATTTGCTCCATAGGAACAAATGCTCTATTTATCACAAATCTAAAACTTTCATTCTCTCGAGTTAATGCTTCTTTTTGGTAGATATATTCAAAGAGGTTGACTCTAAATATAGCCTATGATGAAAAGGGTTAACAGTGTAGACTGAGACATATCGAACCGTCAAAGAAGCGGTTTCTGTTTCATTACGGTCTATATCCACGCTTGTTAGAATCAACCGAATACCCCGATGCTATGAATCTGAATTCATTATCAAGCGTCCCAATGGTCAGATTTTCGTCATGTTCAGAGCTTGGGAAATGGTCAGAGCTTGGGGAAAATCTGAATGAACTGAAACTCAGAATCACAAGTATCATATTAAACCTCGAACCCAGGTTTAGTCCAACAATGTCGCAAAGTGGGCATCTTAATCCGCCAAAACTGACAGAGCTAGCGCCAATGGGCTAAACGGTGAAAACCTTTGCAAATATGCTCGACCCAGACGAGACCCATCTCATGGTCTCCTAGCTGTTTGGAACCCCGTTTGCATTGAAGTAGCATTGGAAAAGACGTAACGCAGACGACACTGTTTATAGACATGTTTTTCGCGCAGACATATTCATTTGCCAGCTAAATAAAACAGACGTCGGATTCAAATCTTAACTCATGAATATTGATTAGATTTGTTTTAGAATTTGTTATAATAGCACATCGACGCTGGCATCTTTAGCAATAGCAGAAACAGTAGAATCATATCTATATTTTATCATAAGCAAACAGAGCACACCCCGATCAGACGGATCCTATAGGAACCGTCTGATCTGGTGTCTACTCTGTTTGCAAAAGCGTAGAAAGGTGTATTTATGGAGAAAAGGGTTAAATCTTCTTCAATTTTTCCCCGTCAGTGCCCAACTGTTTGAACTCCTGATGTGAGATCGCTTGTTATCGTTGTTATTTTAACATGTTCTGTTGTTCTATGTTAATACAATTGAAGCAGACAACACGCTTTATCCCTTTCCCTGATGTAAGCGCATGTTGACGCATCTGCAAACAGAGTAGACCCAGATCAGATGGCTCCTATAGGAGCCATCTGATCAGGGTCTGCTCTGTTTGCTTATGGTGTAATATAGATCTGATTCTACAGCTTCTGTCTGAGCCAAAATGTCATGTGTTCATATCCAATTATAAAAAATAATCTTATTAATATTCATCACGTCATTATTTCCTACATGAATATTCATCAGGGAAAGGGTTAAAGAGGACAACTCGTGGAAGTGAGATACAGCTTATCTACAAGCCCTTCAGTGGCGGAGTCGGATATCAAAATCCTGTTCGAATGTATTCACGTGACAAGTGAAGTGAGGGGTATTGTTTGGTCCATAATTGCGGATACTTACAAATGAAGATAAATAGACATATCAGTGCAAAATATACATGGTTAACTTAACCCTTTCCTTCATATAAATATGTTTTCACGCATTTGCAAACAGAGTAGACCCAGATCAGACGGCTGCTGTAGGGCCGTCTGGTAAGGGTCTGACCCGTTTGCTGAATCGAGTTCGAAATATCTGCTTCTTTACTTTCTAAAATGGCTACAATGCTCCGCGCTCCATATTTCATCGTAAGTATTTCGTCCATAAATATTCAGTATAGGTACTGAAAATCTGAATAAACACAAAACGGGTAAATTGTTAATATGTCATTTGCATAGGCTACTCTAATTTTTACTAGCTATGTAGATTCTCATACCATATCCTTACTTTTTACTTGGAAATATGTTGATTTCATATACAGTTAAACTTCGATATCTCGAACTTCAACGGACCATACAAATTAGTTCGAGATAACAGAAGTTCGAGTTATCCGATTTCTGATCAGGACATGTTTTAAGTTCACAGCTGAATGCAAGTCTAAAGTAATGATGAAAGCTTCCGTAGGAGCTTTCAGCATTACTTTAGACTTGCATTAAGCTGTCGCATGTGTTTCTAGATATGCCTAGTAATACATTTTAGAGAATTCTGTATTGGAAGGGCCGAACTTTAGTTCGAATTAATTCGATTTTTGAGTTAATGGAGTTCGAGATATCGAAGTTCAGCTGTATTATACACTGTCTATTATTACTGGAAGAAATTATGCAGAAATAAGACATGATGATGATATTCTGATGTCTCTAGCTAAACATTATGTAGCTAGTGTCTGTTTTCCATTTTCAGTGCCGAGAAAGTTTATGAACACACGCTGTAATCTGCGCATTGTTTCGCACGTAACAAAATGAATGATTTCAGAATCGGAGTCTTGACTTACAACAAACTTAATGCTAAAGCAAGTTGTAATGAAATACATGGACTTGACGTATGAGCCCGGAAACCAATGGAAATTCATCCACCATACACCGTGTACCTAAACTATTCGATGCGTATACATGTCTAGGTAAATTACACAGTAGATATATTGTGTTTCGCGTGTTTACTGGCCCGAGTCAGCAATGCTTTTTTGAAAACACTAATTCAATTCATAGCGTTATACCGATATCAATCAAAGTACTGAAAGTACTGAGGATGGGTTCAACTTGGATCGAATTAAATATTTGGTTTGGGTGTTAAATGCAGCTTTGAGGGACTGGACAGAAACTGCAAAATCATTTCTATATTATACCATAAGCAAACAGAGCAGGCTATGATCAGACAGCTCCTGCAGGAGCTGTCAGGTCTGGGTCTCCTGCAGGAGCTGTCAGGTCTGGGTCTACACTGTTTACAGTAGGCATATAAAGGCGTAATTATGGTCGAAGAAAGGGTTGAAGATGCAGCTTCATGGGATGCAGGAGCACACCAACAACTAAGTCTTCATCTCTACTAGTTCAAATTTTATAGCCAAATTTAGATTTATGGAGAAAATACCTTTGTCCTTGACTATACATCACTTAACTACTGAATATTCGTTGACAAAATAGTTATAATGAAATATAGAAGGTGAAACTTAGGCGTTTTAGAAACTAAATAAACATCTGATCTGGATCTACTAGGTTTGCCAGTGCACGAAAGGGCGTTTATATGAGGGCATCGGTTAATCCACCCAACTTTATGAGATGCATGTGCACGTAAAATATGTAGTATTTGTTCTCTACTGGTTCAAAATGAATGGCCAATGTTACGGCTGCAGTTAAAGTTACAGGAAAATGACACTCGACATTTGACCATGACCAGGTACCACTTAAAAGAAGCAATGTTATGAAATGCATATGTATGCCGAATATAAAGTCTCTATCTGTACCAAAGTCAAAAGTAATTGCCAACATTAAATTTAGGAGAAATTTACCTTTGACACATAACTGACCTTAACCAAATACATCTGATCAGGGTCTGCTATGTTTGCATATGGAATTACAATGGATCCGACTACTGGTTTACCAATACCAAACAATCCTGTGTGTATACATTGTATGTCATCATTACTAAATCAGCTAATAAATATTCATGTCATTATTTCAAACATGAATTTTCAACACGGAGATTATTAATATTAATGTCATGGTTAGCTGTAACCCTAAGTGACTATGACTGATACAGGTGGTATATTAAACTACTTAACTGTGACATTTAGTTTTGAAAAAAATAAAGTTAAGCGGATTATTTTTTTTAATGTTCCCATACTAGCAAAGTTAAAAGAAATCATTTGACATAATTCTACCAGATTATTTTAATTTTGTAGCATTGATTACATATGTCGTGAATATACCTTTTAATAATAAATTCTGAAAGGAGGTGATCCCCGAGAGCAAAAATTGCAACACAAAAAGAGAAAATTGTAGACTCGGTTTTATTGAGTCTGTTCATGAACAGTAATTGAAAGTGCAACACTGCTCACGCCCCTAGCACCGGCTTAAGCGGTATTCAATTTTCAGAACAAGAAGTACTGAAATGCATGATCTCGAAGGATCAGAAGGTATAACAACACTGAGAATGAAGTACGGGGCGAATAAAAAGTTATGACATTTTAGTTCATCAGGGTCAAAATATTTAAATACCATAGAGTTTAATGACAGACATTTTAATCAAACTTCAAATGTCATAACTTTTTTTTCATTTTCAGAACATTTTGAAAGGAAAATCTGTTCTGAAAGCCCTTGTTTAGACTTTTTATTCTGGAATAAGATCATAAAATCTGGAGAGCACTAAGTACCTGTGAATAAACAAAAACATTTGGATGTAGAGAAGAGTTTAATTGTACAAATAACAAAACTACATGTACGAGTATGTTCTTTGAATAATAATTATTGCCCAGTATATCCAGGTTAACCCTTTCACTCATATAAAATCAAATACTTTTTCACATCTCCGTAAGAGCTGTCTGATCAGGGTCTGCTCTGAAAATGCTTACGACAAACTATATATATTTATACAATAGAAACTGCCATTCAGGATAATCGTCAATTCTCCTAGGACAGATTGCGATCGCAATCTCTCCTAGGACAAACTCTGATCCTAATACATCCTAAGGACAATCAATGATTCTAAATTTGTGTTAAGGTTCATTTATATCATTTTAATAGTTTTCCCAGAAAACAACAGACAAACTATAAGTTGACCGACTAACAAAGCAACGAACACACTAAGTTCAAGGACCATAACTTTAGAATAAAATGACATATCAAAACCCCCGCAATATATGTGAAAATTCACATTAAGGTTTAACCATATAAAAAATTGAAGTAAATATCATTTCAAATGGCCATCCTCATATTTGCATAGATTTGCATTATTTTTTTAAGTGCAAGGGCCATAACTCCAAAACAATAAATCAAATGATCCTCAGAATCGGCTTCAGGTCTTGATGCATTAAACATTTTTGTGAAGTTTCATTAATATCTGTCAAACAGTTTTGCCAGAAAACAGCCGACAAACTATTTGCATTATTTTTTAAGGACAAGGGCCATAACTCTGAAACGAAAAATCAAATGATCCTCAGAATCAATTCAGTTTCAGATCTTGATGATTTAATCAGTATTTCATTTATTTATGTATTCCAGAGACATATACATACATTCATGTATATGTCTCTGCGTATTCTGTAGGTTTTTTTAAAATATATTCTTTTTGGCATATTTTTGGCTAGACTGCACTTTACCGGTACACATACATGTACTGCGCATGTGTATAAACTCTCCCTCTTTGACACCCAATCTCCCTCATTTGAAAAGCTAATCTCCCTCTTTGTCTCGAAAAATTATCACATGTATGACAAAAGATGTCTGATCTGGGTCTATTCTGTATTCCAACATATATGTGTAAAGATGTCTATGTGAAATAAAGGGTTAACAATACACATTTTACGTAGATATTTTTTATTGATAAAACAATTTTTTTTTTACTTTGGTAACCGACATTTTGTACTAACTAATATTGCTTTTCGACCATTTATTGGATTCAGATAATCTAATAAGAAGGAAGACTCGTATTATAACTTGTTCTGTGCGTATGACATTTTCACTTTCTGCTAATAGTCGGTATATAATTATCAAACTCTGTAATATTCGGCTGTCAAATTCCAGGTGATGATCAGGGGCTGCACTGATCGTCCAATCTTGTTCATCTTGATTTGGAAAACAACACAACAGGACAATTTATTCTTGTTACAAACATTCTTTATAGTTCTGTCATGTTATCACTACCTGTACCATAGGTGAGAAATACAAACACTATATAATTGCTTTCTAGGCGATTTCTCCAATTGGTTTACTATATATCTAATTGTAGGCGATTTCGTCATTAGGCGATTTCTCCAGCACCCCTTGTGTGTGTGTGTGGGGGGGGGGGGGCAGATATGAAGCAGTTAACAACATGAAATGAAGAAAAGAAATAATCAAATAAACCAGGTTCTTATTCTGGTCTGATCCGTGCATTAAAAGCAAACGTTTATCGAAGTAGTCGTACACATAAGGTGCTTTAGTCCCATATTTTTAAACAACAAAAAAAACTTGTTTAGGCAGGGAACCCTCTAAATGTATGTTATTCTCGCCTGCCCTAGACAAAACCAGTCTTTTCAAATACAAAGTGATGAATAAATCAATTCGGTATTCATACATAAGGAGAAAGATTTAGTGAGGAAACAATGGAAAGCGCTCGAGGGAACTCAGTATTACGTCACGGAACAGTTTCCGAAGGAAGTGGACGACAAAAGAAAGAGGCTTAGACCCAAACTAAAGAAAGCCAAAGAGGAGGGTAAGGATGCATGGATCGCGTACGACACTCTCTATATAGATGGGAAGGCGGTGAAGGATTAGGGTTACGAGGGGGGTAGTGTATCTGTGTTATCATGGAACGTTCATGGTTTAAGCCGAGAAAAACTTGATGACTCAGACTTCCTGGAAATCTTGGATAATAATGATATAGCATTTCTATATGAATCCTGGGCATCATCAACCAGTATTATTGATATACCAGGTTATATTGTTCATAACTTTTATAGACCGTTCCAGCATAGACAGGCGAGAAGGTGCAGTGGCGGAGTGGCACTGTACTACAGAGACAATCTTAAAGATGGTATAGAAATAGCTCGTAACCACCATAACACTGTTATTTGGATAAAACTTGATAAAGATTTTTTTCACGTTGAAAAAGATATATATGTATGCGGCTTATACCTGTGGGGAGAAGATTCTCCAGCATATAATATTGTTAATATTGATTTCTTTACTATACTTGAAGAAGATGTGGATTACTATAAGAGCATTGGATCTGTGTATATTACAGGTGATTTTAATTCAAGAGTTGGGCATAAATATGATTTTATATTTTCGGATCGCTTGAATAAAGAATTTGATGATGATGACTATGTGCCCGATCAATTCTTAAACCGGGCCTCTCTTGATAAAAAATGTAATTCATTTGGGTCAAAGCTGTTAGATACTTGTAAATCCACGGGCGTGCGTATTGTGAACGGACGCCTAGGTGCATATTGTAATATCGGTTCATTCACTTTTGTATCTTCTCAGGGAGTGTCAGTGGTTGATTATTTACTTACCCATGAAGAGAATTTTACAGGTATCACGAGATTTAGCATTGAATGTTTGAATGAATGGAGTGCCCATACTCCAGTCCGTTTTAACTTACATTGTAATTATACACATGTGTTGCTCGATGCGCAGCCTGAGCTGAATGTTAGATGGAATAATGACTGTAAATCTGCCTTTCGGTCAGGTCTTATTGAAAAATTGCCGGTTTTTAATAATATTTCCATGGAACTTGATTCTTCAAGTCAAGAATCGATCAATCACTCTATACAGGACTTAACTGATGTAATCCGAGAGGTTGCGGATCCATTATTTTTTAAATATAAGCGTCCGAAAGGCAGGTTAAAGACGGCGACAAACACATTTTTACATACATGTAATAAAGAATGGTTTGATACCGAGTGTGTAAGGGCAAAGCATAATTATAACGAAGCTCTGAGCATGTTTAACCGTTGTAAAACCGATTATAGTCGGAAATGTTTGTGTGATTGCAAATGTGTTTACAAAAACATTGTACGTAGAAAAAAAGAGAGATTTCAAACTAAAGAAATTAGAGGATATTGAAAATTTAAGGCGTTGCAAACCAAAGGAGTTTTGGAAATATTTTAACAAAAGAAGTTTAAGATCTGAAGCTGATATATCCTTACAAGAATTCTTTGACTATTTTTCTAATCTTGAGAATGACGTTTTTAGAAATACAAATCAGCAATCAGAAGATTTTTGTAAAAGTCATGATTTTAACAGTATTGGTTTTAATGAAGATCTGGATTTCCAGATAACATTTCAGGAAATTGAAAGTGCGGTGAAGAAACTTAAAGCTAATAAAGCGCATGGGTTGGATTTCCTTATCAATGAATATTTCATACACAGTATTGATATAATAGCTCCATATATCTGTGATATTTTTAATGCTATATTAGATTCTGGTTATTTTCCTGATCAATGGCGAGAAGGCATCATTATACCATTGCATAAAAAGGGAGATAAAAATGATGTAAATAATTATCGTGGTATAACGTTGTTGAGTTGTCTTTCCAAATTATTTACTCTGATCCTAAATCAGCGAATTGCAAATTTTTGTGATAAGTATAATACAATTTCTGATGCACAATTTGGGTTTAAAAAGGGATTCTCTACAACAGATGCCATTTTCGCCTTGAATACTCTTGTGCAACATTATCTTAATCATAATAAGCGTCTATATGTAGCATTTATAGACCTTAAAAAGTGTTTCGATAGTATATATAGAAATGGTTTGATTCTGAAATTGTACAAGAGCGGAATAGATGGTAAGATGCTGCGGATAGTGAAAAGTATGTACGACACAATGAAATCATGTGTTAAGCACTGTAACAGCTTCTCTGGATTTTTTGAGTATGCGATTGGAATCAGACAAGGGGAGGTAATTTCCCCAATTTTGGTATCTTTGTTTCTAGAGGATTTAGAATTGTTCTTACAACAAAATATTAATTCAGGGCTTACCATAAATGAAATTGTTATTATGCTATTTTTATTTGCAGATGACATGGTTCTGTTAGGTAATTCACCAGAAGATTTACAGGATAATTTGAATTTATTACACTCTTATTGTACAGAGTGGGGTCTGGAAGTTAATGGGGAGAAAACAAAAGTAATGGTTTTTCGTAAAAGGGGCGGAGTATTTCAAAACGAAAAGTGGGTTTATAATGGAAGTGAGGTTGAGGTTGTTGATAATTTCAAATATATAGGCACAGTTTTTAGTTATACTGGAAGTTTCGGCATGAATAATGAACACCTAGTTGGTAAAGCAGTAAAAGCGCTAAATATTTTATTTATAAATTGTAAAACGGTACCACTCAAACCAAAGATTTTATGTCAGTTGTTCGATGCATTTGTTGGATCAATTTTAAACTACTCTTCAGAAGTGTGGGGCTATACAAAATCTAAAGAACTAGAGAGGATACATTTAAAGTTCTGCAAGCGCCTTCTTAATGTACGTACAAACTGTTGTTCTGTGGGGGTATATGGAGAATTGGCAAGATATCCACTATATATTGCCCGTTACTGTAGAATAATTAAGTATTGGTGTAAAATTTACAAATCTGAAAATATTATTTTAAAGAAATTGTATGAACTCGAATTGGCGGATTGTCAATCAGGTTACAAAAACTGGGTTTCAAATGTTAAAAAAATATTAGATGATTATGGATTTTCCAACGTTTTTGCAAATGTTGATACTATAAATGTTTCAAAATTTCATTTAGTTGTTAGACAGCGGGTTGTCGACTGTTTTATTCAAGAGTGGTCAGCTGGTATTGGGCGAAGCCCGGTGCTAGACGAATATAAACATTTTAAGGAACATTTCACGTACGAGGAGTATCTGGATAAACTTCCGTATGATTTACGTTTAGTTTTAGCCCGATTTAGATTGTCTTCACATTCCTTAAGAATTCATACTGGTAGATACGGAAGAGTACAAATACCACGGAATGAAAGATTCTGTTTATGCTGCAATATGCGTGATATTGAGGACACTTATCATTTTATTTGTATATGTCCTCTATATAAAGAATTAAGGGAACAATATTTACAAAGGTGCTACTTTGACAGACCATCTGTATTTAAATTTAATGGTTTGATGAAAACCGCAAGTAAGGACGCCTTGTGTAAATTAGCATTATTTTTAAAGTGTGCAACAAACAAAAGAAATAAGCATCTAAATAATATTTCGGATTAATTTTAACCCTTTTCTCCATAAATAGTCAAGAAGATATCATGGCATCATGAGTATTAATTAGTTCATTTTTAAAATGGCATATTAACACATGGAATGTTGGCCAAAGCAGAAACTATTGAATCACATTTATATCATTCCATAAGCAAATAGAACGGACACGGATTAGATCGACGTCTGATCTGGGTCTACTCTGTTTGCAAATGTATAGAAAGGCGTATTTATAGAGTAAAGGGTAAGCAGGTTAGATCCTGCTAAATTGGAACTTTAAAAAAATATTTCTATGCAAACATTAAACAACATTGTGAGATAAATTCTCTTTACTCTCCTAAAAAAAAATAAGAAACAAAGCTTGATGATTACGTGATTATTGTGAGTTTGCTATCAAGACGTTTTGATATTCTTACTGTTCAAAATGTTTTGATGTTTTGTATGTATATTATGACGATGTACTATGTACAAGTCTTTAATAAACTATCATCATCATATATCTTGAATTATCCGAATTTCCTGAATGTCCGGATACATGCAATTGTAATGAAAACTCAACTTTCAGACCCAGAATTTCACTTACCACAGCTTGAGAAACTGGCTTGTGGTCTTTGCAGTTGATATGTGATTGGTCCACAGCAATCGAATTTCTTCATTGCGAGAAATGGCGTACATTTCATAAGGACAGTCTTTATACAGAAGTTCTTTACTGCTTCACCATTGATAAAGTTTCTTCTGAATTTATATACGATAATCTTCTGATTGTTAACAGTTATTGCAGTGAAAGGCAGCACATTGTTTCCCAGAACTAGACTTTTGCATGGCATTATGACTTATTAGTCTATAAAAATTCCTGAGATAGCATTCACAAAACAAATCCACGCAATCCGAAATTACAAGTTTATCTTCATTTAATCGGCAAAACTTAGGAATCGACAGTGATCTCCCCTAAGGTGTCGGCCCGGTGAGATTTTGCCTTGCAGATAGTTCTTTGAAAAAATAAATATGCTTGATTTGACATGTCTGCTGGTTCCTGTGTGGAGCTTAGGCTGCATTTTTTTGTTGAAAATGAATTATTTCTGATCTTGACAAGACATTGACAGTGTTTATTTCTTTCAATTTCAAGACTGTTTCCCCATTCGGATGGATATTAAAGAGGCAGTGCTTGGGTCGGCCATGTTGTTTTGGTAGTGTGTTTTTGGACAGTGATTTTATTCAACGGAGGATAGTGGAAAAAGTAGACGGTGATTGTATAATCAAACTATGCTTAATCAAAGGGGAAATGTTCATAGATGAACACAGTATACAGGGTTAGACCCAAAATGTGTTGTGGTCTAGGCTGCAGGGCCTGAAGGTGACCCATTTTTACATAGATTATATAGGGCGAAATCTGAGCGGGCCGACCACCTAATCGCTACACTGAAGAGTAAAACACGCATGCGCATTATCATGTTTCCGTCAAAACTGAAAGAAGTGAGATCCGCGGTGTAGCGATTGTAACATAACACTTATGTTACGGGCTAAAGGTTAAATGGTTATGGACTGTATGATACATGTAGAGTATACATGTATATTTATCAATATGTCAAGAATACACATGAGATAGTACAGCTGTCATATATGGCTAGACATTACATAGGCATTTGATATATATACAGGGGAGAGAGGAGGGAGACTTATGAAGAGGCTTGGAGACATAGTCATGTATGTTAGAAATAGATCACGTTTGAAGAAATAAACCATGTAGAAACGTATAGAGACTAAGTTGTTCATTACGGAAAAACGGGCGTTTATGGTGCCACGTGACCAAGGATTCTGGATCCGTCGCGGAAAAATGTCGGAGTACGGGTAAGTCATTTCACTTTGTGGCTTGTGGTGTTGTTTTGATCTGTAATAATGGCGGAAATTCGATTGACTCAGACTTTGGAAAATTTAGCAAATCAATTAGAAAATGTATCAACACAACATGTAAACTTCTCTTTTGATGGAAAAACTAAAGAATTCGAATCATGGATAAGAAATATAGAAAAATTTGTGTTAGTTAACAATATTTCAAAATCAAAGAAAAACTTAATTGCTTTAAGATCCAGTACAGGGATTGTTTCAGAATTCATACAAAAACGTTTACAAAGTAATCAATATTTAAGTTGGCAACAGTTGAAAAATGAGTTGGAAAATCTTTTTGGAGAAGTAACAGATAGATATCATAATTTTTCACTACTAAGCAATATTAAACAACAAAGAGGTGAAAATGTACAGATTTTTGCAGAGAGAATACAAGTTTTGGCAAAAACTGCTTATGAAAATTTTGAGCAAAATACAGACGTAATTGAACAGCAATTAATTTGGTTTTTCACAGAGGGGTTAATTGATGGGGAAATTAGGGAATATTTGATAAGGAAGAATCCTATAAGTTTTCAAAATGCAATAGAAATAGCTGTAAGCGAACAGAATATCGGCGAAAAAATTAGATTAAGAGCTAGGGGAAAAGTTAGCAAAAGAGAGATTGTACGATCTAAACGGAAACGGAAACGAGAGAAAAGAAAATTGTCAATCAATAATGTCAAATCGGAAACGGTGCGAGTAAACAAAGAGTATACGCATGCGCGTAGGGTCAAAACACGATGTTGGTTTTGTGGCCAGGTCGGTCACGTGAAATTTGAATGTAAAGAGTTCAGGCAGTTGATGAACAGGCCGAAAAGTAGACATTCGGAAAACTCGGACGTTTCCGTCATAACGAGATCGGTGCTCGGAAACAAAATAATGTAGGATCATACAATGTTACTGCAAATAAGGATATTCCAAATTCCTGCCTAATCAAAATAGGAGACAAACAGGTTAGAAGTTTGATAGATACAGGAGCCTCCGTGAGTGTATTACATAAAAGAATTTTTGATTCAATTAAGCCTAAAATACCACTGTCTAAAACACAAATTACACTAGAGTCGGCTTCAGGTGATAATTTACAGGTTGTAGGGTGTGCGAATTTGAAAATTAAAGTAAGCAAGCTATGTTTAGACCACACATTTGTAATTGTCAATAACCTAAACAGAAATTGTATTATAGGAAGAGATTTTTAGCCGCAAATAGCTGTAGAATTTATTTTGATCTAAACTGTATTAGAATTAAAGATGAATATGTTCCGTTGGAAGATGACAGGTGTATAGCATCAATAATTAGACTAAATAGGACTACAATTCTCAAACCACAAACTATAAATCAAGTTCAAGGAAAACTTAAAGCTAATCCTAGTATAGAAAATAATTGTGACTATGAAGTTTGTTCAATGGAAACGGGGTATATTTCAGAAGAACCTAACTTACAAATAGCTCCCGCTTTGGTACATTTAAGAAAAAATAGAATTGTTCCGATAATTATCGCAAATGAGTCAGGCAAAACAATTAAATTAAAAAGAGGCTGCATAATCGCTAAGGTTAAATCTAATCAGGAGAATATGATAGAGTCGGTTTTCAATAAGGAAAATGAAGAGTGTTTAACTATTCACAACCCGATTTTAAATAGTCTGTCTGATATAAATACACCGTCGCAACATTATGAAAAAGTACAACAGCTCATACGGAAAAACGAAGAGATATTCTCGAAGTCTGAATATGATATAGGTAAAGTTCCGAAGGTTAAAGTCAACATTCCTACAGGCGATCATTTACCGATTAAACAGAGACCTTATAGAATGCCGTTTGTGCAGAGACAAGTACTGAAAGAAAAGCTTGATAAAATGTTAGAGGCTGATATTATTAGAAAGAGCAGTAGTCCTTGGAGTTCCCCCTGTTTACTAGTTTCAAAACCAGATGGTTCAAAAAGGTTATGCATTGACTTCAGAGCAATAAACAGGATAATCCAACCCACTAGTTTTCCTTTACCACAGATTGATGATATTTTAAGCTTACTAAATGGAGCTAAATATTTTACGACACTAGATTTAAGTCAGGGATATCACCAAATAGAATTGGATGAAAACAGTAAATCAAAAACTGCGTTTACTACCAGTAATCTAGGGCTTTTTGAATTCAATAGATTAGCTATGGGAATAAACTTAGCCGCAGGGACATTTGCACAAGTCATTTTGCAGATTTTAGAAGGCTTAGAAGTTTGTAGTGTAGCTTATCTCGATGATATTCTGATATTCAGTTCCACATTAGAAGATCATCTAAAGCACATACAACTAGTTTTTGATAGACTGAAGCAAAATAATCTTAAATTAAAACTTAAGAAGTGTCACTTTATAAAAAACAGTACTACATACCTAGGACACATAATCTCAGAGGAAGGAATTAGACCAGACCCGAAAAAGGTGGATGCTTTGAAAGACTTTCAAATTCCGAAAAATGTAAAAGGAGTTAGGTCATTTCTTGGAATGTCGGGATATTATAGAAAATTCATTCCAAATTACGCTGAGATAGCTTTACCTTTAACGCGGCTAACACAGAAAAGTGTACCGTTTGAGTGGTCAAAAGAATGTGAGACCAGTTTTAGCAAAATCATACGTCAGCTACAATTATTACCAACATTATCACATCCTGATATCAATGCAGAGTACATTTTATATACCGATGCATCAAATATTGCTTTAGGAGCCGTATTAGCACAATCAAAAACAGGTAAAGTTGAGGAGGAGGTCCCAATTCACTTCATAAGCCAAAAGTTAAACAGATCGCAAAGAAAATACAGTACTATTTTAAAAGAAACACTTGCTATTAGTTTTGCGCTGAAGAAGTTAGATTGTTACTTAAGTGGTGCAAAAGTAAAAATCAGAACTGATCACCGTCCGTTGATTTATCTACTAAAATCAAAATTCGACAACAAACTATTGGAGAGATATGCACTAGAAATATCATGTTATGACTGCACAATAGAATATATTCCAGGGGTTGCTAATGTTGTAGCCGACATGCTTTCAAGGAATATTAAGGGTACAAATTCAGTCAGCGATGACAGTTGTCAGGACAGTTGTCATGACGACAGCGGCGTAGACCACAAATTAATAGGGGCGATAAACAATACATGTTTTGACCCCAAAGAAATGGCCGATTCAAAAAACCAGTTAAGCTATCCCGAATTACAATGAAGTAAATATTCCAAAATAGGGAATTAATATAATACATAAATACTTAAACTGCTCTGATCTAATATTTCGACCACTAAGGGCCTTTGTCAAAGATTCTTTGACAAAGGCCCTTAGTGGTCGAAATATTAGATCAGAGCAGTTTAAGTATTTATGTATCCCGAATTAGACCAGCCAAATAGCATCAAGACACTAGACATGAGCTTGGAACAAATTAAAGATGCAGAGTTGAAAAGATTTATAACCAAATTAAAACATAATGAAATTTCAGATAAGGAAAGTCGAAAATTTCTAATCAAAGACAACGTACTTTATTTTATTTCAAATGCAGATGAGGATCCACTATTACGCGTATATGTACCTAGTCATCTTAGGGAAGCCGTAATGCAAGGCTATCATGAACTGTCACATGCAGGAATTAGTCGGTCATATGCTACAATCAAGAGGTTCTATTATTGGCTTAATATGTATAAGAATCTATATGAATATGTTCAACAATGTGTGCCTTGTCAGACAGTTAATCTCAAAGCTATTCGAGCACCTCTGAAAGAGCCAGAAATTCCAAAATATCCGATGAGTATAATCAGCGTAGATATACAAGGACCGTTTGCACTAACACCTAGCGGTAATAAGTATATAATTAGTTATGTTTGTGAACTAACTAATTGGGTCGAGGTGATCCCTCTGTCAGACATTTCAACTGAATCGGTGTTACATACTTTCTTTGAAAACATTTTCTTCCGATATGGCGCGGTATTAAGAATAATAACAGATAATGGATCAAATTTTACCTCAAGAATGTTTAGAGAGACAATGTCTGAATTAGGAGTGCAACATGTGACTACTTCGACTTATCACCCTCAGGCAAATGGCAGATGCGAACGCAGTCATGCGACGCTCAATTCCATTCTGATTAAACTAATCCAGAACAATATCACAGATTGGGATTTAATCTTGAACCAGGCGGTTGCAGGTCTTAGATTTAATGTTACTGAAAGTGCAAAGCACAGTCCGTTTTTCATGGTTTTTGGCCGTGATGTTATACTGCCTATTGATAATCTTCTTGGAACTAAGCTTCCTTATTATGGGGTCGACTTCAGCAAACATTTAATGTTTAGAAACAATGAAATTTACCGTCAAGTATATCAAAATCTAAAAGCCGCTCGTAAAAAGCGAAATCAGCGAATAAATAGTAATAGACAAGAGGTACAGTTCGAAGTGAATGATACTGTTTACTACAAAAACTTTAATAAAAAGAGTAAATTACAACCGAAATGGGTGGCGTACTGGAGAATAATGGAAATATTGAGTGACAGGTCGTTGTTAATAAAGAACCAACTTGATAACAGAGTTATAAAATGCAATGTAGACCAGGTTAGAAAAGCAAATGTCGCCGATTGGCCTTTACCAGATAATAAAATAGTAGGTCAGCGTCCAATCAGAGCTTGTAGATATGTATTGCCTCCACAAGAAACTTCTAGTGATGAAGATAATAGTTATGATGAAGATAGTGAGCCTAATGAGGGGGTATCTAGTGGATTAAACAGGGGTAGGCGGAAAATGAAGAAACGAATAATCAAGAGACATAAAACTGTCAGATCAAATTCGGCATCTGAAGATAATATTCCGTTAAAAGATCTAGCCATACGCTTACGAAAAGCTGGAAATAATTACATTTCAAGTGGATCTCTAACACAGACAAGCTCCTCAGGGCCCGAGGAAAACTCGAATATGTTAGATCCTATTCAAAAGACAGAAATGTCCGTAGCTTACGAAAATAGCTCTAGTCAGGCAGTAAGTGCAAACTGGTCCGATACAAATAAGGCATCCGGCAGCTGGTTGTCAAATAATTATAGTGATATGGAAAATTAAAAGCAGAAACAGAAACAGTGTAGACTTCATTTCAGTAGGAAGAGTTTAAGTCAGGTAGACTTAATTGCAGTAACGTATTGATCCTTAGTTAGATCTCAAATACTTTCAAATAAGACAAGAGGGTATCGAAAATGTCTTATGATTGAAACGTGTACAGAGAATAGTACTTTATTGTTTGTAAAAACAGAGTAGAGTATTTTTTGTTGTTTGTAAAAGAGTATAAACTGGGCGTATACCTTTAAAAGGTACTCTTTACAATGTTACGTAATAAACGTAAGATAGACCCGACAGACGTGTCACGGTTTAATCAATGATGAGTGAGAAATTGATCATGATCCTGTAAATAAGATAAAACATTATTTGAGTAAAGTGTTGTACATATATTTTAATAAAGAACTATATTCGATGTGATTGCTATTACAAACATTGTATGGTAAAGGGTTATATGAAAAAATTGGTAGTGGACGCCGACGGTTCACTTTAAGATGACAAGAATTATCTTAATAAGTAAGATAATGTTAACATAGGGGGGTAATTGTAATACATTGTAAAACCTATATACTGAAAAAAAAATGTATTACAAACAAACCCTTTAATTATTAATCGTTTAGTGAAGAAAATATATATCAATAAGATGTATGCTATTACAAACAAACCCTTTAATAATAAATAGTTTAGTGAAGAAAATATATATAAATAAGATGTATGCTTAAGGAGTTCAAGTTACAAACTGTATAATTAATCGTTTAGTGAAGAAAGTATATATAACTAAGACGTATCAAGTTGCAAACTGTATAGTTTCACCTCAGAAAAATAAAATATTAAAAGCAGTAATAAAATAATTAAAATGACATAATTACTACAATGGTTGCCAAACTTCAATGTTGAGAAATACACTTTGTTATATAGATTACGAAATATAATTTCAATTTAAGTATTAAACATATTTGATATAGAACTTAATTACAAAGTCTGTGTTGATCTAGTTTAAGTCATGCAGCGGATCGAAATCTCGACGAGTTTACCGGTGAAATGACAAAGCCGAAAAACATCGCCTGAAAAACAACATAGACCAACCCTAGTCAAGATATAGAAAAACATCGACTGTAGAAAAGTACGAAAAATAAAGGCATAGACAAACTTTTGGTCACCACTAGCAACACCAAAAACGGTGACAGACGAATAGACCTGGAGGCCATATCAATGGAGAAAAACATTACACATATATAAACTGTGGGAATAACTGAGTTACCTGAAAAATTGCGTACTTTGGTATCCATGTCAATGACCAGGAGACATAAATTACGGAGTTCGAATTTGACCAGAGTAATAGATGTCAAGGACACACATGAGCGATTACGTAACCGAGTTTACACAACAATTATACCTGGGCATTATTCAGAAGACAGAGTGCAGAATACCACACGTGTTAAGGAACATACACAGCCGCAAATATACAACTAATAATAACGACATGCAAGTGCAAGAAGAAAGACTAAACAGATTTTAATGGTTAATTGTGTTGACCTTAAAATAAATTACTACGTAAGGTCATGAGAACTGTTTTCAAAAGTACATTCAGAAGAACATTAAGTGATAGCAGAGACTATGTGTAGAAAAACTAAAGTTAGAATAATAACAAGAATATTTATGTGTTATATGATTAAGTCAATATGGTGTTACGTACAAGTACTTTTCTATTAAAAGTACTGTTTGTAGGAAGAGAGGTGTGTAACATAACACTTATGTTACGGGCTAAAGGTTAAATGGTTATGGACTGTATGATACATGTAGAGTATACATGTATATTTATCAATATGTCAAGAATACACATGAGATAGTACAGCTGTCATATATGGTTAGACATTACATAGGCATTTGATATATATACAGGGGAGAGAGGAGGGAGACTTAGGAAGAGGCTTGGAGACATAGTCATGTATGTTAGAAATAGATCACGTTTGAAGAAATAAACCATGTAGAAACGTATAGAGACTAAGTTGTTCATTACGCCACACGATATAAGTTATAGTTTTGTGTTTACTGTTATATCAAGATTCTATTCATACACAATCAGTCACGCTTTTCACGATCAGTCGCGCTACCGACTTGAGATTTCTGCAAGACAGGACCGACATATTTAATTATGTGATATCAAAATGCACTACTTGAGGTGCGGTTGATTACTACTGCGCGATTAAATATGGGGGAAATCCATAGGCATTCGGCTCATAAAATTTGTCTGGAATGAGTTAAAATATACCTAAATTCACGTTTTGTAACGTTTGGACCCGAAAAATAAAGTTTGGGGCGTTTTGAGACTTCGTACATTCTATGTTAGAGAATATACAGAGAATATACGAATTTTCAGCTTTGTTTCATGAGCCGAATGTCTTGTGGAAATCCGAGGATAGCTATAGATGGGTTGAACCCATCAAAAACTGACTGAATGTGTTCGCAAGTGAAGTGCCGATTGATCCGCAGTACTCGGCAATCACGTCGTGAAGGTTCCAACGTAATGCTCGACGAAGGACAGACCATCATCGACGAGTTATATATAACCTAATGGAGACTATACAGTTTAGCAAACAGTAAAAGACAGGCAAGGCCAAACATCTTATGAGAGTTTTACAAATTGTGTCACATTGTTTTAACTGAACAGAATCATTTTGTAATCTAGAGATTACCCTTATAAAATATTATGTTTATGCAAAGAGGCTGGTCTAGATATACATTGCTTGCAAACCTACAACCCATATTTGGCATTAAACTAAACTCAAATAAGCCCGCCATATCAAAATTTAATCGTGATTTTTAATCGGCGAGCGATCGCAAACATGTGCCGATGATCGGGTAAAATTTTAGGTCTGCGTAATCGACGACAATTTAATTTCCGTCTCTTAAAAAGTCGTTGGTTTTCAAAGGATTTAGCAGTATTCAACGCTTATTTCTCTCATTTTCTAATTCTCTCGGTAAAGGCTTATTTCTCTCCATGTTCTAATTCTCTCAGTAAAGGCTTATTTTTCTTATGTTCTAATTCTGTCAGTAAATGCTTATTTCTCTTATGTTCTAATTCTCTCAATAAAGGCTTATTTCTCTTTATGTTCTAATTCTGTCAGTGAATGCTTATTTCTCTTATGTTCTAATTCTGTCAGTAAAGGCTTATTTCTCTCATGTTCTAATTCTCTCAGTAAAGGCTTATTTCTCTTATGTTCTAATTCTGTCAGTAAATGCTTATTTCTCTCATGTTCTAATTCTCTCAGTAAAGGCTTATTTCTCTTATGTTCTAATTATGTCAGTAAATGCTTATTTCTCTCATGTTCTAATTCTCTCAGTAAAGGCTTATTTCTCTTATGTTCTAATTCTGTCAGTAAATGCTTATTTCTCTCATGTTCTAATTCTCTCAGTAAAGGCTTATTTCTCTTATGTTCTAATTATGTCAGTAAATGCTTATTTCTCTCATGTTCTTATTCTCTCAGTAAAGGCTTATGAGAAATGTTCTAATTCTCTCAGTAAAGGCTTATTTCTCTTATGTTCTAATTCTGTCAGTAAATGCTTATATCTCTCATAGTCTAATTCACTCATGTTCTCATTCTCTCAGTAAAGGCTTATTTCTCTTATGTTGTAATTCTGTCAGTAATTGCCTATTTCTCTCATGTTGTATTCTTTCAATAAGGCTTATTTCTCTCACTTTCTACTTCTCTCAGTCAAAGGTTATTTCTCCCATGTTCTAATCCTCTCAGTAAAAACTTATTTCTCTTTTGTTCTAATTATTTCACAATGGAGATAATATTCCAAAAAGGGAATTAATATAATACATGAGTACTTGAATAGCTCTGATCTAATATTTCGACCACTAAGGACCTTTTTCAAAGATTATAAAGTCAAAATACACGTCACATTGTTGTTACATGCATTTAGCCATACACTCAAAATGAACATAATCTTTGATTTTATGGCTTAATGCATGTAACACAAATGTGACGTATCATTTTATTTGTTTGTTCAGCCTGCGAATTTGTCGTTATGAATTAAAGGTGTACTATTTAGTTTTTTAAATGATTCTCCCCAAGTCAAAAAAAAATCATTGTTAACATTATTACTGAAAATAATGGCACAGGATTAAACAGCCTTAGAATGCTGAATATTCCAAATGGAACTGTCCACTGGAGATTAACTACAGAGTCCATTTAGTATATAAGGTTTAATTTTGTTTGGGAACATCAAATGACTAACAGTGTGGATCCTGATAATATACATAGCTCCTAAAATCTGGGCTTATCCTGTTTGTAAATGCCCGCATACATGTTTTCCGCATTCAAATGAATCAAGAAAAGTATACACTTGTACACACTTGTTTCATGGGGTGCATGTAACTATTTGTATAGCTCGAACAATTTGATCTGGACCCTCGCCTATATACACAAACAATACTAAGTATGAGAGAGATGACGTTGTATATAGAGGATCTGTTGCGAGTTGTCTTTTAAGATCACATGTTCCTAAACGGGCCTTAGAAAATGTCATTAAGCGAGCCTTGGCGAGCTTAATAACATTTTCTTGGTGAGTTTAGGAACATGTGATCTTAAAAGACAACGAGCATCAGATTCTTTTTCTCACATATCAAACAAGTGTATTTTCGCCGTTTAAATGACATGTAAACATAGGTTTCCATGGTTTGACGTCATATATGACATATGACGTCATATATGTTCTAAAGTGATCTTACACGTGTTACAGATAAGGGAATCTTAACCCTGTTGTTCTAACTCAGAGATAAGGGAAGGTATGTGAGAAAAATAATGTGAGAAAAATAAAACTCCACCGGTAAATCGTGACGTCTATTCTCGCTGAAGGTACGGGAGAGCGATAACCCGTGCATATGTAAACCATACAATCACGAGTGTGTCCATGCATAGTTGCTTACCGGGACACGTGTCGAGGATAAACCCGTGCAATAGTATGATAAAATAGAAATGTTACGATTTTTCATTCATGCAATTTAAGTAAAACATATATTAAGAAAGATGGACAACTCTTGCAGACATATCGATATTATCATAAGAGTTATCGTTACTGAAATATTTGGATTTATTGGAATCTGACAACCCCGTTTGTTGAAAATAAATTCTATTAGTTATAATAGCACAATACTAATTAGATTAGTTGTTGCTATATCACACGGACACAGGAAGATTTAGTCATGACAGAAACTGTAGAATCATACCTATACTACAAGCAGATATAGCAGATCCTGATCAGAAGGTTCTTAAAGGAGTCGTCTGATCAATGTCTAACCTGTTTGCTAAGGCTAGAATTGTGTATTTATTGAGTAAAGGCTTAAACAAGGGAGTCGTAAGATGTCGATAGTTGTTTAACTACAATGTATTTATAATTTCTGAACGGAAGTGGTCTCCTGAAAGCAAACACTGCAATACAAAAAGAGAACATTGCAGACTCGGCTAGGGGGCATGAGTAGTTGCACTTTAAATTACTACTCATGAACAGACTCAATAAAACCGAGTCTGCAATTTTCTGTTTTTTCATTGCTACTTTTGCTTTCGAAGGATCTCCCACTTTCAGGATATATCTATTGAGTCTGTTCATGAGCAGTAATTGAAAGGACAGTGCTGCTCACGCCCCTCTAGCACCGGCTTTAACGGTATTCAGTTTTCAGAACAAAAAGTACTGAAATTCACGATCTCGAAGGATCAGAAAGTTCAACAACATTGAAAATGAAGCACGGGGCAACATTTTACAGCCGCCACACAAGCACTTAACACCTGCTGTTGTAAAGATTATAGATTCTGAAGGAAAATGATATGAATATTTAAGTAACAATAGTGACTTTAAGAATACTGATTAGCTGATAATACATAAATGCATTTTAACAAGGGAAGTAGCCATTGTTTTTATCACATAAGAAAGTGAAACAGGCTATAAAGCTGACGCCATTGTTTATAGCGTCGACGCAAGTTCTGTGCAACGATTGGCTAACGATTTAATGACGTCATTGACGTCATGCATTGGGTTCGAACTGCTTATTTGAATAACAAATGCACAAGTGCATTTCCGCGGTTTACGGCACTCTGTCACGGCACTCCCACACCGAAAATTATCTGATAAACGTATTACTATCTTATTATACTGTCACACCATTAAAATACGTATCATTATCTATATTTAGACAGTTGGCAGCTAAATGCATGGTGAAAGTCATGCAGAAACTTCCTCTAGGAGCCTTCTGTATGACTTGCACATAGTTTTAAGCAGCCACCTGCCTAAATGGCTCGAAATATTTCTTTACAATACACTCGAATAATCGAGATTTTACTGTACGTATCTGTGATCAATATTTTATACAGGTGGGAGCTTAATGCCGGGTGTAGGTCACACAGAAAGCTCCTCTGTGAGTTTTCAGCAAGACTTCCATCCTAAATTAAGGAGCAATCTGTCGGAAAGGGTCTGCATTCTTTTGTATTAAATTTCGAATAATCGAAGTTTTACACGTACGAGATAAACGTTTTTATTGCATTAAATTTTGTATAATAATTATTATAGTCATGCAACTACATAACAATTAAGGAATATAGATAAAGAAATTTAACAGTAAAATGGACTTTCTATAATATATTGAAATACCACTGCCTTGCATTTACAGTACATTTTATTGCATACAAAAGATACAGTGCATCATAAATACATTATCTAGAAATATAAACAATTTACTACATTTACGGTTATGAATATAAATGATGAAAAGCAAAAATTCAAGAAAATGCGTTTGTAACTTAAAACATTTAACCAATGTCCCTCATGCTGGCGATATTTGACGACTTGTGAGAGTGGTGGTCCATTGGTAGGACGCAGGATTTGGGGGTTTGTTTGTGGAAATGGAGTGAAGCTGTAGTTTGCTTGTGAATAAAGAATGAAGATGTAGTTTGTTTGACGAAAAGTAGAACGAATAATCATTTTATATTTCGAAAGTTTGATGTTATAGTACAGCTGTCGCTGATCTTATTTCTCCACATTTTAGACCAAACCGCGTGCTTGTTAGTTCTGCTTCAATCGATACTGCTCGTTGGTATCATTCTGAAATGTTAACTTCGCCAATATCAACGGCAGCAGCACAAGGTCATGTAGTGGTTTAACCCGCCCCCTCATATAAACGTGTTTTCGCGCATTTGCAAAAAGGGTAGACCCTGACCAGGTGGCACCTGTGGGAGCCGTCTGGTCTGGGTATGTTCTGTTAGCTTTTGACATGATATAGATCTGGTTTTACAGTTTTTTTAATGCTAAAGATTATCTTCGCGCAAGAAATAATGAAGTCATTAATACTATATTAAGATTATTTTTTCTGATCGCATATGAATGCAGGAATGTTAAAACTTTGGCCATAACAGAGGTTGTAGACACATATCTTCATTAAGTCATAGTATTTATGGTGTATAGTGTTAAAATATATAAACAAAAATGGACATATTTTGTGACAAATAACATGTCATACCTTACTGACAATGTGTTTCGAATACACACCATACTATATAGGCTTGATAGGTTCAATGTTTATAGAGCTACTTCCAGCATATACCCGTTACCACATAGCAGATAACTAACTCGTAATTCGAGGTTCAAATCTACAATTAATCTCTGGCAAGATCAATGCTGGCGCAAAGTTGAACGATCTGGGGTCATTGTCTGGGAGCTCGCCTATCATTGGGGGCAGAAGTTTAAAATGATAGATGATTTGGGCAACGCACATGAATAGTAATGGTTCACCGAGTGAGTAACCTTTGCAATTGCGCAGTCCATTGCCGTAGGGTCGGACAGATTTCCGTAAAGGGTGCTCTGCAGGCAGAAGTTCTCCTGACTCATCGATAAATCTTTCCGGCTGAAATTCCCATGCATCCGTCCAAATAGCGTCTGAATGGTGAAGATTGCAGAGATTTCCTAATATCTCCGTGCCTTTCTCCAGGAAGAAGCCATTGATTTCTGTATCCTCGGTCACTAAGTGAGGCAAAGTGGTTGACAGACTGCTACTGTATCGGTAAATCTCCAAGACAGCAGCATTTAAGTAGGGTAGTTTATCTCTGTCTGCTAGAGTTGGATGGTAGTTATCACATACCTTGTCCAGTTCGGCGTGCATTTTGTTTTGTACATGTTCGTTCTTAGCTAGGTTTAGTAGTCCACAGACTAGGGCTGTATACCATTGTGGTATACCTGCAACGATGCAATCTACTATAATGCCATTAATGTTCATGTCAGTAAGTGCTTCCTTGTCATTTCCGTTGACTTCCAATTCAGCTTTTCTTTTCACCAACTGTGCTATCATGCCACGACCATTCTTTTCCCTATCGCCTGCGTCCTTGGTCAACTCATTTATCATGTTCGCGATACTTCTTTTGCTTAAATCATACAGTCGTTTGAACTTCGTTCCAGGAATATATTTCAGCCACGGATAGGCGGTAAGAATATTTATAGTGCCACTTTTGAATATTTCACCAGATGTTGTCATGAAAGTCCAAACAGCCGCCACGTCAGCATCTCCTGGTTTACATCCTAGTATAGCAATCAACATCTGTGAACTCACAGTCTTCTTGATTGCCAATACCAAGTCCACATCACTTCCAGCAGACTTTTTCAGATGATTTATCAGTCCCGTGACTTCTTCCTCGATGCTTTTTTGCAGAGTTTCGTCATTAGTAACATTTATCACTGATTGCTTCAACTCACGAATGAGAAACATGTTGTTGCCGAGAATTGCTCCATTTCCTTCATGGTTGATGTCTGAAAATACATTGTGAGGACGACTGGTAAATTTACCGAACACTGATTCAAACAATTCCGGGCAATTCAGCATCACGAATTTGTGTCCAAACATTGTAAACTGAAACATATCTCCATACAATTTTCCCCATTCATACCAGGTGACATGTTGCTTTAATTTATCTATTTGGTGGACATTTCCCAAAAGAGGCAATGATTTTGGGCCTGGCACAGGTTTTCTCCCATTTTCTCGTGACCTTTTAAGCATCAAAACCACACATGCTGAAGCCACAACAACAGCTGCAATAACAAGTACTTCCATTTTGTAGTTTCGACAAAACAAATGTGTTACTGTCGGATGTTAACCCAAACAATGTGATTGTCGATGCGGTAAGTCGTTTTTATATTGATAAGGGAGTTAACCATGTCCTACTAACCGCAACTTAACCCTTCTCTTGCTGAATTTTAAAATACATTTCTCCTTCTTTACCCATGCCCTGTTGTATAATTACATATATCTTCACTGTGTACAAGTATTTCGCTGGGCAATCACTGCTGTAGAGCGCATTGGTTGCACAATCAACTTGTAAATAGTGCAGACCCTGATGAGACAGCTCCTGCAGGAGCTCTCTCATCTGGGTCTACACTATTTACAGGTAGGTATATTGACGTGAATAGCAAGTGAAGGGTTAACACTTTAGTTGTCAGTGTCACATCTGTGATAACCTATGCAGACGAAAAAAATTGGCAGCAAATGTTTTACGTCACATTTGAAAACAGTTTGGATCCAGATTAGATACGAACTAACTCGCTATGTCACCCGAATCAAAGCTCTTTGACACCCGGTAATTTGACACCCGGTAATTTTTTTCTAGATCGTTTTATCGAATCAAACCTACCATCATTTTTATTTCTCCCAGCGGGATAAGAGTTAAGAGTACGTTGGCTGTGTCTAGATTTTATTTTGGATATACTCTCGTATGTATACGAGTATGTCTGTATACATCTAAACACTTTCGCTGCAAAATGTTGTCACCTGAAAATATGTGTCGTCGTCATCGTAGTAGTAGTAGTAGTAGTAGTAGTAGTGGTAGAGATAGTAGTAGCATTAGCAGTAGTAATAGTGATGGTGATAGTAGTAAGAGTAGTAGGAGTAGACGCAGTAGAACACAAATGTAGTAGGTGGTGGTGGCGGTGAGGGTGGTGGTGGCGGTGATGGTGGCGGTGAAGGTGGCGGTGGCGGTGATGACGGTGGTAGTAGAAAATAAATAGTCGTACATGTAGTAGTAGTAGTAGTAGTAGTAGTAGTAGTAGTAGTAGTAGTAGTAGTAGTAGTAGTAGTAGTAGTAGTTATAGTAATAATAGTAGTAGTAGTAGTAGTAGACTAATCTGGAACTGTAATAGTTGAATATAAGAATATTCCGTTAGTCTTTATCACCTACATAGTTCACAGAAAAATGTTATTTCGTTGTAAGGACAAATAAACGCAGAACTAAAATGAGAACTTATTCATAAAACATACAAATAACATCTTCATAACAGAAAACAGAACTTTCTAATCATTGGCGCTAGAAGTATCTTTACTATTGTTCACAATATTAACATATAAGAAAATAACAATCAAACAAATTATCTTACCCGCATTTTCACACGAGAAAAATGCGTTTCTACCTATAGTGGCGTACACACGAGCGCACTTTTCCAAGCAGCAAAATGAGAAGAAAAAATGTGGGCATGTTTTTTCTGTCGATGAGAATATTGCACGCGTGCGTTTTTCACACGGTGAGAAGTATGCATTTGTAAAAAATATGCGACTGTACATTCCTAGCTGTCTGATACACCACTCAAGTTGAAGGAGCATTGAAGGAGACGTAAAGCAGATAACATCATTTACAGGCATGTTTATCGCGGGAACAAATTTATTTGCCAGCTAAATAAAACAAGCGTCTGATTCAAATCTTAAACCGTTCCTTCATGAATATTTATATAATAAATAATTTCGTCATGAATATTAATTAGATTTATTTGTTATAAAACAGGGGCGTAGCTTGGGAATATTGAATGTGTAGGCACTTGAGTCCTTGTGATGAGCGGGGGGTCCGGGGGTCTTCGAGGGTGAAAATATTTTTCTATTTTAACTGAACTCCATCAATGATAAACCTACTGGCAAACTTTATTCCAAATACCAGCTACCTATGGCAAGTATTTCATGTTGTATTAGTGCATCCTAACACGTATCCCAAAAGTTTAACCTTGAGATTTCAGCCCAAAAGGCTAAGTCCGAAACAGGTGAAGTTTGGACTAAAATTCAATACTATTTTGAATTTTAACTACACTACAACAATGTTCAACACACAGGAAACCTCCATTCCAAATACCAGCTTTCTAGGGCAAATATTGCATGCAGTATTAGTGCATTTCAACACTTACCCCAAGACTTTAACCTTGAGATTTCAGCCCCAAAAGCTAAATCCAAAATAGGTGACATTTTGACTAAAATTCAGATTTATTTTAAATTTTATCTACACTACATCAATGTTCAACACGCCGGGAACCTCCATTTGAAGTATCAGCTTCCTAGGGCAAATATTTCATGTAGTATTAGTGCATTTCAACACTTACCCCAAAACTTTAACCTTGAGATTTCAGCCAAAAAAGCTAAGTCCAAAACAGGTGAAATTCAATTTTGTTTTAAATTTTAACTACACTACATCAATGTTCAACACACAGGGAACCTCCATTCCAAATATCAGCTTTCTAGGGCAAATAGTTCATGTAGTATTAGTGCATTTGAACACTTACCCCAAAACTTTAACCAAAAGCCAACGCCGACGCCGGGGTGATTCCATAAGCCCCCCTATTCTTCGAATAGGCGAGCTAATAGACTATTTTCTCCATGACCTTTTTTGAAAGAATTACTTGGTCACTAGGTTGTCATCCCGTAATGATCATATGTCGACATTAAATTACAACTTTAAAACATACAAAATATACAACCAAAATTGACCTTCATGTTGAACGAGCCATTAATACTGCAATATATTTTAGAGAGCAAAGAGATATGTTAGTATCCAAATATAAAATAGGTAATGTTGATTTTTATAATATTTTGTTGCCATATGGTGAAATATTAAATGAAACTGTTACATTAGCTGAAACTTATATACAAAACACAGAAAAAATCCTACTAACTGTTTTGAACAGATGTTTAGTAAAACGGAGATACTAGCTCCCAAGTATTAATGCTTTTAAAAATGTCTGTATTTTATTCAGAATAAACACCGTTTATGGTTTATTCAACATCAAAGTCGTTATGCTTATGAATATGCAGTATATGACCGCGTCAGACAGTCTATCCGTTCCCATTGTGGTACGAAGATAGTTTTTAATCCTCTTCATGACACTAAAGGACCACTCGGTTATAGTTTCTGAGTTAGTAACTTACGTCTGCTTACTTTCACAAAGTCTTCCTTGGTACCATATTAATAGTGCCCTATATCTACCCCCCCCCCCCTCCCCTCCCCCCCCCCCCCCACACACACACCTTGCATTTTATTGTATTTATTAGCGTTTTTATTATTTTATTTTCACACTTTTTATCCATGTGTAGATACGTGCTTAAAGTGCCGATAGGAAACTAAGCACATCGACACTGGCATGCTTAGCCATGGCAGAAACTATAGAACCATATCTACCACTTATCATAAGCAAATGTTACCCTCTTGTGGTTTAGTCACTTTTTATAATTTCATGAAATAATAGTCTATATTTTGGGACGGGTTTCGACCGTTTTGAGGCATATATCAAAGCAACAAGAAAGGCTTCCGTTTCGCTTTATATGTGCGTTTACCTTCCTCACAAAACACCATAACTCTACAAGTCTCTCAAACTTCAATACACACTATTCAGTCATCATGGACAAAGGTGCCCGACGCATGCTCGACGCCCCCAATTAATGATCGAAGTATGCAAAACTAACATAAAACTATCTATTTGTATCCAAAATCTCTCCGAAAAACAAGAAAAACACGACCCCTTTTTCTTTCCTATCTGGTCTATATATATATGTATTGAAAGGTAGCTAACTAGGTCAGGTCAGCGGCGGAAAATACAACAGTCATGGTTTTCAAAGTCTTACAGCAAAGTCAATTCAACACCGATTACAATCATTTAGGTCTTGATCGGTTCCAAGTTCCATTTACCAATCGGCACAATTAATGCCTTCCTTAAACATTGCTCAATTTGTCGCTGCAAGACAACGAACATAAAAACCGCAACCGCGAAACGATGTGACTCTGGCGCGGGTGCATAGATATGGGGGGGGGGGGGGACTGTAATCGTGAAACTTTTCAACAAAAACGCGAATTATGCTGAAGCACTACATAAGAAACATTTAACTCACCGCAATTAAAACAGCGCTTGCTATTCCCAGTCTGCTACGAGGCTCCAGTTTTCTTTCACCAACTTTCCTTTTGAACGGATGCGGCCATTTTGCTGTGACCCGGCGTATAAACCATTCGATATGCAAATTGACTACTACTTCTGGGCCACAGCGAAATGGCCACCTGCGTTCAAAAGGAAAGTAGGAGAAAGAAAACTGGAAAGAGTCAGATTTGTTTTAATTGCGGTGAGTTTAATGTTTTTCGATAGTGTTTCAGCATAATTCGTGTTTTTGTTGAAAAGTTTAACGAATACAGTTCTCCCTATATACGTCTATGCACCGTCGCCAGAGTCACATCATTTCGCGGTAGCGATTGTTGAGGTTCGTGGTATTGCTGGGACAAGAGTGGGCAATATTTAAGGAAGGCATTAATTATTCCGATTAGTATATGGAATTTGGAACCGATCAAGACCTAAATGATTGAAATCGGTGTTGAATTGACTTTGCTGTAAGACTTTGAAAAGCATGACTGTTGTATTTTCCGCCGCTGACCCTGACCTTGTTAGCTACCTTTCAATACATATATAGACCCGATTGGAAAATAAAATTTGGTTCGTGTGTTTCCTGTTTTTCGGAGAGGTTTGGGATACCAATAGATAGTTTGAGATTAGTTTTGCATACTTCGATCATAAATTGGGAGGGGGTGTGGGGGTCGTGGGTGCGTCCAATCATGCGTCGGGCACCTTTGATCATGAACACCACTACATCAAGCCGAAGAAAAAGAACATCCTGAAAATACATTTAATTAACGCACACTAAATAAAGATACAAATTGCTGTTGAACGTTGCTGTAACAGTAACATTGGACATATACTCTGTAAAAATAACAAGCACAACACATTTTACTGGCACTAGCATAATAAAGTGGCTTATCAATATAGGAATAATTCTCATAGTTATTCAATAGCACATGTGTTTGTTACTAAGCAGACCCACTATACAAATAAACAGTATAGACAAACATGATATGCTAAATAACATATGTAGTACATTACACAAACAGGTAACTCTTACCATTTTGTGGAACTAAATAATATTTATAACGACAACTCTTACCGTCTCACACTCGTAACTTTGAACGGCTGGTTACTGCAAGGTTATTCTTACCTTCTCAGTTCTCACACTCGTAACTTTGAACGGCTGGTTACGCAAGGTTATTCTTACCTTCTCAGTTCTCACACTTGTAACTTTGAACGGCTGGTTACTATAAGGTTATTCTTACCTTCTCAGTTCTCACACTCGTAACTTTGATCGGCTGGTTACTGCAAGGGTATTCTTACCTTCTCAGTTCTCACACTCGTAACTTTGAACAGCTGGTTACTGCAAGGTTACCCTTACCGTCTCACACTCGTAACTTTGAACAGCTGGTTACTGCTCTTACCGTCTCACACTCGTAACTTTGAACAGCTGGTTACTGCAAGGTTACTCTTACCGTCTCACACTCGTAACTTTGAACAGCTGGTTACTGCAAGGTTACTCTTACCGCCTCACATTCGTAACCTTGAACAGCTGGTTACTGCAAGGTTAAGAGGTGACATTCAAAGTATGGTGTGACGAATATTATAATTTAGCGGTTAAAATAGAAAGCCGAGCTACCATCTCCTAAACGCGAATATGCATTCATAAAGTTCAGCTCGCGAATAAAATAAAAGAAAGTGATACAAATTCAAGAACCAATACACACCATTACCCAATGCAGTATCAGTACTGTTTATGAATATTTCATTACACGTCTTGTATTTGCCAAAACACGTGTGAACGAGTCAAACTCTGGCATGAAAGTCACAATCTCCCACCGGAGTTTGCCGGGAAATCTCACGTGACGTTAAAAAGTTAAAATCAATAATGGACCCAATCGGTGATAGGAAGTGAAACTACCGAAAAGGAAATAGTTGCATTAAGTTGATATTGATTTTCACACCTGGTTACACAAACAGAGCAGACCCTGATCAGACGCCTATAGAAGCCACCTGATCTTTGTATACCCTGTTTTCACATGCGTAGAAAAGCGTATTTATGTAGTAAAGTTATGACATAATCTATAACGTAATATAAATTTAGAGAGTCAAGGGTTAAATCTTCTTCCATTTTTTCACTGCAGTGTCCAACTGTTTGAACTCCTGATGTGAGATCGCTGTTATACAGGCTATAATAAAATCGCCACCAGTATGCTTGTTACCGTTGCTATGGTAACACAATTGAAGCAGACAACAAGATTTGTAGAAGACACTACGTGAAACCGAGAAAGCTCAATTCCTTCAGTGGCGGAAGCGGATATCAAAGTTATGTTCGAATGTGTTCATGTGACAAATGAGGAATACTGTACGGTTCATATGCCCGGATGCTTACACATGAAGATAAGAAGACATACCAGTGCAAATTATAGACGGCTTACTTACCCTTTCCTTTATATAAACGTGTTTTCACGCATTTTCAAACAGAGTAGACCCATATCAGACGGCTCCTGTAGGAGCCGTCTGATCAGGGTCTACTCTATTTTCTAATTGGAATTCGAAAGATCTGTTTGTTTTACTTTCTAATATATATTCCATATATCATGGTAACTATTGTGTCGATGAATGTTCTGCGGGTATGGAATATTTGAATAAACACAAAACATGGAAAGGGTTAACAGTATATGTCACTTGCATAGGATACTCTATTTGTTACTAGGAGACGGTATATGTCACTGGCATAGGATACTCTATTTGTTACTAGGAGACGGTATATGTCACTGGCATAGGATACTCTATTTGTTACTAGGAGACAGTATATGTCACTTGCATAGGATACTCTATTTGTTACTAGGAGACAGTATATGTCACTGGCATAGGATACTCTATTTGTTACTAGGAGACAGTATATGTCACTTGCATAGGATACTCTATTTGTTACTAGGATACGGTATATGTCACTGGCATAGGATACTCTATTTGTTACTAGGAGACGGTATATGTCACTGGCATAGGATACTCTATTTGTTACTAGGAGACGGTAAATGTCACTGGCATAGGATACTCTATTTGTTACTAGGAGACGGTATATGTCACTGGCATAGGATACTCTATTTGTTACTAGGAGACGGTATATGTCACTGGCATAGGATACTCTATTTGTTACTAGGAGACAGTATATGTCACTGGCATAGGATACTCTATTTGTTACTAGGAGACGGTATATGTCACGTGCATAGGATACTCTATTTGTTACTAGGAGACGGTATATGTCACTGGTATAGGATACTCTATTTGTTACTAGGAGACAGTATATGTCACTGGCATAGGATACTCTATTTGTTACTAGGAGACAGTATATGTCACTGGTATAGGATACTCTATATGTTACTAGGAGATACCATGTAGATTCACATATCATACCTGTACTTTATACTTGAAGATATGATGTAGATTTCAAATATTGTATACTGCCATTATTACTAGCAGAAATTGTGCAGAAATAAGACATTATTATTATACTCTGACGTCCCTAGCAAAGCATTATGTAGCTGGTTTCTGTTTCCATTTTCAGTGCCGAGAAAGTTTATGACCATACGATGCACTCTGTGCATTATATCGCCAATTTGGCGTAATAAAATGACTTCAGAATCGGAGTATGTATGACTTGAAACTCATTTAAACCTAAAACATGTTGTAAAAGATACGTGTACTTGACGTATTAGCCCGGAAACCAACGGAAATACATAGGAATCTGTCGTATATGTGTACCTGGCGTATTCGATGCACATACATGTAGGTACATTATATACAGTGGCTATTCTATGTTCGTGTGTTTACACATCCACCGACCGAGTAGCAAACAGTGAAAGCAAGACAAGGTCAGACATCTGATCACATTGTTTTAATTGAACAGAATCATTTTGTTATCTAACATTTAAAACGGTGTGTACCCTTATGAAATGTCATATTTTATGCAAAGAGACTTGTCTGGATATACATTGATTGCAAACCTAAAGTCCATGTTTGGCATTTACCTGAACTCAAATAAGCCCCCGTATTAGAATTTAATCGTGATTTTTAATGGATTATTATTTTTATAATGGCATATAAACACAGGGAAAATGGCAGTGACAGAAACTGTCTCTATTATTTCATAAGCAAATAGAGCAGACCATTATCAGGCAGCTTCTATAGGAACCGTCTGATCTTGATCTACTTTGTTTGTTATAATTATCACAGTGAATATCTATTTCTGTTATGTTCCAATTCTCACAGTAAAGGCTTATTTCTCTCATACATGTTGTAAATCTCTCAATAAATGATTATAAATGATTATTTCTCTCATGTTCTAATTATCTCTGTAATGGCTTCTTTTTCTATTGTTCTAATTCTCTCAATAATGGTGTATTTCACATATGTTCTATTTCTCTCAGTAAAGGCTTATTTCTTGTTATGTTCTCATTCTGTAAGTAAAGGCTTATTTGTTTTATGTTCTACATGTAATTCTCCCAGTAAAGATTTATTTCGCTCATGCTCTATTTTTTTTAGTAAAAGCTTATTTCCCTCACTTTCCAATTGTCTCAGTCAACGTTTATTTCTCTCATGTTCTAATTCTCTCAGTAAAATCTCATTCCTCCTTTGTTCTAATTCTCTCAGAAAATGCCTATGTATTCTATGATCTAACGCTAACGCTAACTGTAAACACTAATGCCTATTTCTCCTTTGTTCTTACTCTCATGGTAAAGACCTATTCTCCTATAATTCAATTCTCATAGTAAATGTTTATTCCCTTTTTTTCAGCGCACATTCAGAATGTCAAACAATTTGATCCTGATGTGACATCGCCATATGTGACGTTTCAACATTTACCTTATAGACATGTCTTTGTACACAGAATAGACCCAGATCAGATGGCTCCTGTATGAGCCAATCGATCAGAGTTTGCTCTCTTCTCTTATGGACAAATATAGATATGAAATTATATTATGTTCTGCATTGTCAACAATACCCTTGTTCAGGCTAACTGATGTTCATGCTAACTGATGTTCATGCTATCATTATTTCTTGCATGCATTTTATGGAGTGGTGGTTAAAAACATTTAGCCTACGTTATTCAGTGCATTCTTAACCCATTTATTCCCACGATCCCATATATGGGATATAGGCAAACAGTGTAGACTCTGGTCAGACGCCGCATTATGCGGCGTCTGATCAGAGTCTACACTGTATGCTGATAGGAAATTCAGTATATAACAAAACGAAAATGAAAAATTAGATCAGGCATCCCTTAGATCAAAAATGGACTAATCCAATATATAAGCATGGAAGAATCCACTGGGAGCAAATGGGTTAAGCATCTGATCGGTCAGATTTAAAGCTTGCTCAAATTCTGCTCGTAATGGTCCGAGGTTACAAAACTTCTGAGTCTGAGTTCATTCTCAAGTATCTGATTGGTCAGATTTTTGACAAGCTCAAAATCTGACCAATCAGATGCTTGAGAATGAGTTCAGATGCAAGCACAAAGTTTATAACATCCGGGCTAAACTTGCAAGCCTCTTAAATGTAAATCCTTAACTCCACACAGCACTGTGTTGTCTCGTTACTGGATCGAACGACGTCAAGTTAATCGAGAGAAGGCTGAGTGCTTTTGAAGGGAGTATTTTAAATACATCTCAAAATGAAGGGAGTATCTCAAATACATCTCAAAATGAATACTATTCCAAAATCATTTTATTCAAAATAACCTAAACTAGAGAACGCATATTGCGTAAGTCTTAAACATCAAGTGATTTCAAAAGCTTTAACTTTGTCACAAAGCTTTCAAAAACGACAAAGAACAACCCGTCGAGACACGGACGTGATCAGGGTCTACATCGTCAAAAACAATAGTACATTAGAATAGTACATTAGAACCTCTCTAAACCGGAACTTTGTTATAGAACAAATCTAACGGTTGTTTAGACAGGTGACTGCTTAATGCAGGTAAAAATCAAACAGAAAGCTCCTTTTGGAGCTTTCTGCATGACTTTCAATCTGTATTAACCCTTCGCTTGCTGAATTTTTAAAATACATTTCTCCTTCTTTACCCATGCCCTGTTGTATAATTACATATATATTCACTGTGTACAAGTATTTCGTTGTGCAATCACTGCTGTAGAGTGCACTGGTTGCATAATCAACTTGTAAATAGTGCAGACCCTGATGAGACAGCTCCTGCAGGAGCTGTCTCATCTGGGTCTTCACTATTTACAGGTAGGTATATTGACGTGAATAGCAAGCGAAGGGTTAAGCTGCCACCTGGCTGAAATACCGGTTATGATAATAATTTTAACGTCCGGTTTAGAAGGGTTTTACTGCATTTTGTACAAAACATTGCAAGAAGTGTAAACCCTGATATGACACCATATATCAGAATATATATTGTTTGTCAAATGCCGAAACACTGCAGTCTGGTCCCAAGGTTATAAGGCTTGTTGCTTGAGTCCGAGATCATTCTCAAGCATCTGATTGGTCAGATTTAGAGCTTGCTCAGAATCTGACCAATCAGATACTTGAGAATGATCCCAGACTCAGACTCAGAAGTTTGATAACCTTGGATTCAGGTATCTTTTTTCCCTCGTGATACGGCCCATATGCGGTTGGTTTACACCTTTTTACGTCACAAACATTCACTTCGTAAATACTGACATCGTTAATATTATTTAGCCGAAAGTTATAATTGAATACATGATCATAGAAACGTTTTAACAGGACAAAACTGTAGAATCAGATCTATATAATTTCATATGCAAACAGAACAGACACAGATCTATAGTTACCGTCTGATTTTGATCTACTTTGTTTGCAAAGGGTTGAGAAGACGTGTTTGTTAGACGAAGAGTCAAAATGTATCACCTGCTGTCTAACACTAGTGTCCAGCACGTATACAGTATAACCTCTCTATACCGGCCACTAAATTACATCAAGTATTTTGTGTTAAAGGCATGTGGCTGCTTCAAGCAAGGTGAAAGTAAAACAGAACGCTCCTATAGGAGCGTTCTGTTTTACTTTCACCTTGCTTGAAGCAGCCACCTGCCCTAAACACCAACTAATTAACACAATGTAGTGGCCGTTATAGAGAGGTTTTACTGTAGTTGCCAGAAGATGTGGTCAAGATGAGATGAGTCACCCGGCGAGACACTGGGCTTCTGATCAGGATCAAAACTGTTTATTACCGTAGAACATGCCTTAAGCGGCCATTCATTTATTGAACATACATGTAGCAGTCTTAAAAAGCAGGTGGTTGCTTAATGCAGGACAAAAGTAATGCTGTGAACGTCTACAGGTGCCTCCTGCATTAAGCTACCGTCTGCCTTTAAAAGAGCCATAATTACACGCTCAAAGCAGATTCTACTTTTGCGTTATGATTTGAAATGTAAGAAAACTATTTCAATCACCAAAGCAGAGAAATCGAGCTACATACAAACATTATACAATAGTACGCTAACTGTCTAATCATCCTTTGTATCCAGACACCCAAGCTTACCTCTCTACAGATAAAGGTGCGTACCCAAATACTCAACTTGTCATTTCTCCACCAACCCTTATACTATGACCGCTCTTTAGAATCGTCTCGATTACTGGTCACAGTATAGGGTTTGGAGGAGAAATAAAGGGAATTATTCTTGAAAATATTTTAATTTACGCATCTTATCTCGAGCTCTGAGATTGTCATGCTGAATATTTCAATTCGGCACTATTTTAATAACTTTAAAGAGGAGGTCCCTACAATGATCGCATATTTTCAATAATATCATAAAACTTGGTATTTGTTATACTCTGTCATTATTATGAAGGTTCCCAATTTGAACTTATATCGAAAAATGCCCATGTGATACAAATAAACCGATTTCATCAATAACTGATAATTTTTGTTCTACAACAAAATATTATCGGCATTTTCCGTAAATTCTTCCGCGTTTTGCCGATGATCACCCGATCCCTCCATTGTTTACGTAATAGCTTTCTCGGAAGTGGTCGGAGAATCACGAATAGGGCGAACAGTTACGAAACTAAAACTCAACCCGAATAAAACTGAAACATCGGGGAGTAAAACCGGAATCGGCGATATCAAACACATGGATGTTTTGTCATTATAAACGGTAATTGGATGGGGCTTTTTGTGATATACTACTTTTCAGCATATAAACAAATGAGTTTTGTATATTTTAAGTGTTTTTGAAACGCGTCAAATGTAGCCTGGACATTCCCTTTAAATCTGACTGACAAACAATAAATCCCCGATAAATGTAAAACCATGTATCATTATCGATCTTCAAGACGTGTGTCAGCTTAACCCTTTCGCTGCCAAACTCTGTCGTCTGCTAACTTTGTCGTCTGCTACGAATTTCAATTTTCAACTTTTCTTGTTGTTTTTTTCATAAAGTAGTAACAGTAACAAACAGTTTTGATCCTGATGAGACGCCGAGTTACTCGGCGTCTCATCTGGATCCAAACTGTTTGCATAGGTAATCACAGATACGGCATTGGCAGCGAAAGGGCTAATGCAGGATTAAAGTCACAAAGAAAGCTCTTCTAAGACCTTCTGTGTGACTTCCATCCTGCATTAAATTCTTCATTATTATAATTTTGAACTATCGATTTTTACTGTAATAACCAATATAGTGATTACCCTGATAAAACGGCTGCACGAGGGGTTGTTTGATCTGGATCAGCACTGTCTGCCTAAGATTGATTGTCCGGGTACCCAGGGTACAGGAGCTTGCATGATTTTAATTATATTTCTGGAGGAATTCTATATATTACCAGAGGAACTATTTCTTCATTTCATCTATAATGAATCTTGGTTAACCCATTACCTCATAGGCTATTTTTAGATCCAACATCTTTGAACAAATCTACCGAAAAGGAGCATTAACTAGAGAAAAGGAAAATTTTAGAATTTTGTAGTTTGAAACCATTGTGATAAATAGAGCATTTGCTCCTATAGGAGCAAATGCTCTATTTATCACAATGTTTCACAAGTCAATATGAGGGAATGGGTTAACAGTTGATTTACTTGAACGTTAATTATTTGGTTAACTTGTAGAATGACATGTTAAGGTTTGGTAACTATGCTTTGTACATGTAAGTTTGTTTACATATCGTCTCTGGCGATCAGATATAATTGACTATTTGTATCTTTCTTTTATTATATGTACAATGTATGCCTTTTGCTTATGGTATTTCACATTGTTTAAGGTCATATACAAATAAATCTAAGAACCACAAAGACCTGGGCATTATATAACGAACCATATAAAATTGCAAAGGCGTAGAAAGTTACTTTAGAGTTAAACAAGACTGCACAAGTATGTACTATCCACAAGCATTGTACTACTATATAATAAGTGACGGATACTAAAATCCTGGCCATGTGTACTTTTGAATACCATTCGTCACAAAGTCACACTTATGGTGTGAACTGCAATAGAGCCAGGCTCACAGAAGAACTCTCTCGCCATTGTCTGTAATACAGCTACAGCTAAAAGTGCGTAATCAAATACTAAAATCATCATTTCTCTACCAAACCCCATGGTGTGACCACTCTTAAGAAAATCATCTCAAAGAGACGATTCTAAAGAGTGGTCACAACATAGGGTTGGTTGGAGAACTAAACACGTTATTCTTGAAAGTGTTTAAATTTGTAAACGCATCTTATCTGGGCCTCTGATGCACCTAACAAACAATGTCATTCATTAATGTTAACCCTTCGCTTGCTGAATTTTAAAATACATTTCTCCTTCTTTACCCATGCCCTGTTGTATAATTACATATATCTTCACTGTGAACAAGTATTTATCTGTGCAATCACTGCTGTGGAGTGCACTGGTTTCACAATCAACTTGTAAATAGTGCAGACCCTGATGAGACAGCTCCTATTTACGGTAGGTATATTGCCGTGATCAGCAAGCGAAGCTTTAAAATACAATCAACCATTTCTAAAGCAACCACTTAACCCTTTCTCTCATAGAAACAGGTTTTCACGCATTTGCAAACAGAGTAGACCCAGATCAGACGGCTCCTAGAGGAGCCGTCTGATCAGGGTCTGCTCTGTTTGCTTATGGACTTTGATAGATCTGTTTCATTACTTTCTAAAATGGCTGCAATGTTCCACCTTCCATATTCATTATAAATGTTTTCCATGAATATTCAGTAGGTAATGAAATTTGAAATAAACATAGAGCAGGGAAAGGGTTAACACATTAATTACCTGATCTAGACGTTTTTTCACGTCTTTGAAAACAGAGTAGACCCAGATCAGACTACTCCTCTCTATAGATTGGTTTTACCGTTTCCATCATGGTGAACAATTCCTATGTTCATATGCCATAATAAAAGTTAAGTTGATGAATATTCATGAACTGATTTTAATCTGGTATGAATATTAATGAGATAAAGGGTTAACATGGAGTCTATTTTAAACGTTATCCATCTGAGAAAAAAAACGGCGATTTCATATGCTGTATTTTTCATTTACTTCGGATTCCTACATGGATTTAAGAAAAGATTGTATGGTTGACGGACAGTTTGGATCCTGATGAGACTCCTAGTTACCTAAGCAAATAATTCTCTAAGGTTTATAAACAGTTTGGATCCTGTTGAGATGCCGAGTTACTGAATTTCTCATCTTGATCCAAACTGTTTGCAAATGTGATCAGGTTGCGTTTTTTGGCAGTATGACCCATTACCTCATAGGCTATTTTTAGATACAACCTCTTTGAATAAAAGGAGCATTAACTAGAGAAAAGGAAAATTTTAGAATTTTGTAGTTTGAAACAATGGTGATAAATAGAGCATTTGCTCCTATAGGAGCAAATGCTCTATTTATCACAACGGTTTCACAAAGTCACTTTTACAGAGTCGTCAAAAGTCGTCAATATGAGGGAATGGGATAAGGGTTGATTCATAACGAAGTGAATGCGGAAATAACTTACGTTCTGAATTAAAGTGTCGTCTATCTTAACATCCATCTACAATGCATAGTAGTGCATGTCTTAAGTGGCCGTCAAAAAGGGGCCTAATGATGGGGTTGCTTTATGCAGATCAAAAGTAATGCAAAAAGCCGCTCCGATAGGAAATTTGTGCACTACCTTTGCCCTGCATGAAGCAACCACCTGCATTTTAACCCTTCGCTTGCTATTCACGTCAATATACCTACCTGTAAATAGTGAAGACCCAGATGAGACAGCTCCTGCAGGAGCTGTCTCATCAGAGTCTGCACTATTTACATGTTGATTGTGCAACCAGTACACTCCACAGCAGTGACTGCACAGCGAAATACTTGTACACAGTGAAGATATATGTAATTATACTACAGGGCATGGGTAAAGAAGGAGAAGTGTATTTTAAAATTCAGCAAGAGAAGGGTTAAGACTCATATGTTCAACAGATAATTGAGCGCTTAAGACATGTTCTACTGTAGACAGTTTCCAAGTTGTTGTTGTAGATATGTGTGTTTTGTATAAAAGCATTAATCAGCATATAACATACTAACTCAGCTGATCCGAGTCTTCACTGTGTCATAATGCTGAAACCATGGCGCATCTCATGCGTTATGCGGTTCTATTAGTCGTTAGATGTTTTATAAAACTATACTATACAATAGGTAACTATGGCACCTCCGTAAAAATAAATATTTGTATAAGTATTTTATATGTCATTTATCAGAGATAAAAAATCCAGTCTATGTGTGGTTAGTCTCTCAGGAAAAATGTAATAACTTGTTATAACAGCGGCTTAGTGGGCGATCACTGCACACTACAGGACAGACCCTTAACCCTTTAGCTCATAGGCTATATTAAGATACAACCTCTTTGAATAAATCTACCGAAAAGGAGCATTAACTAGAGAAAAGGAAATTTTCAGAATTTTGTAGTTTGAAACCATTGTGATAAATAGAGCATTTATCACAAAGGTTTCACAAAGTGATTTTTACAAAGTCGTCAAAAGTCGTCAATATGAGGGAAAGGGTTAAGTAGTTGTGCGGGAGCCGATTATGTAAGACCTTTTAAACAGTATAGACCCAGATCAAAGGAAATCTGATAGGTGAAGTAACATGTACACCAAATAAACCTTGAAGAAACTCATTTACTTCGAGCTATACAGATAAATAGATAAAAACAATACCTTCGGTTCAATGTCAGTCACAACATATCATATTAACAACCAGTCATAAAATATACACAACTGCTCATAACATTTAACCCATTCGGTCATTGGCTATTTTTAGATACAACCTCTCTGAATAAATCTACTGAAAAGGAGCATTAACTAGAGAAAAGGGAAATTTTAGAATTTTTAGTTTGAAACCATTGTGATAAATAGAGCATTTGCTCCTATATAAGCAAATGCTCTATTTATTACAATGGTTTCACAACTTTTACAGAGTCGTCAAAAGTCGTCAATATGACGGAATGGGATAAACAACTGCTCATAACAGATAAACAACTGCTCATAAACAGATAAACAACTGCTCATAACCTATCTAAACAACATTCCATATCATATATACATCCGTTCATAACCTTCATTAAATACTTGAATGCGAGGAGCTGGCATTTGCAAACAGTGTAGAGTCAGATTAAAAGACTAATTTAAGGTCTAAACTGTTTGACATTCAACATTCTTATACCCCTTGGCTTTATATTCTTTAACCCATTCGCTGCCAAACTCTATCGTCTGCTAACTTTGTCGTCTGCTACAAATTTTCATTATTTTGATTTTCCTCATTTTTGTTTCAAAAACATGGTAACAGTAACAAACAGTTAGGATCCTGATGAGACGCCGATTTACTCGGCGTCTCATCTGGATCCAAACTGTTTGCATAGGTAATCACAGATCCGGCATTGGCAGCGGAACGGTTAAGCTATGATGGACTAGTACACTTTGGAAAAGTGCTAAACAAGGATTAAACAAAATAGATAATAAAATAACGAAGAGAATTGTGTTTGTAGAAGAAATTATTCTAAAAAGTAATCACAGTATAGGGTTTCGTGGAGAAATGATGAGTTTAATATATACGATTCAGCCAAACAAATTAGATACAGATCATTTAATCTGTTTGTTCAGCCTACGCATTTGTCGTAATTAATTAAAGGTGTACTATTTATTTATTAAAATGATTCTCTTCAACTCCAAAAGAAACACTGTCCAATTCCCTCATATTGACGTCTCTCTAAAAGTCGCTTTTTGAAACCATTGTGATAATTAGAGCATTTCCTCCTATGGTTTGCTCCATAGGAGCAAATGTTCTGTTTATCACAATGGTTTCATAACTACTAAATTCTAAAGATTTCCTTTTCTCTAGTAAATGCTCCTTTTTCGGTAGATTTGTTCAAAGAGTTTGGATCTAAAAATAGCCTATGTGGGAATGGGTTAATATTATTATTGAAATATTGACACAGAAAGGTCCATCCTTTGAATGGTGAATATTCTGAATGGAATAGTCCATTAATGATTACTTATAATAGAGTCCATTCAGCATACAAGGTTTAATTTTGTATGGGGACTTTAACCCTTTCCCTCATATAAACTTGTTCTCACGCATTTGCAAACATATTAGACCCAGATCAGACGGCTCCTAGAGGAGCCGTCTGATCTGGGTCTGCTCTGTTTGCTAATAGAATTTAGTAGATCTGTTTCTTTGCTTTCTAAAATGTCTACAATGTTCCACCTTCCATATTTCATTATACTTATTTTGTCCATGAATATTCAGTAGGACTGGTATTGAAATTTAGAATAAAGTTAGAACAGGGAAAGGGTTAAATGACTAACAATGTATACCCTGATAACAGAGCTCCTCAACTCTGGGTTTATCATGTTTGCAAATTCCTGTACACACGTTTTCGCATTCAAATGAATCAAGAAAGTACACATACTTGTTTCCGGGGAATGCATGTCAGTATACATGTATAAACAATAAATACGAGACCCATATATTTTACAAAGATGGGCAACTCTTGCAGACATGTTGATATTATCATACGAGTTATCGTTACTAAGTCTCCAATTTATTGAAAATGACAAATGAACCTGACAACCCTGCTTATACAAGACATACTAACAGATCTTCAGATAACGGTGCGTACTAAAATCGCCATTCCTCCACCAAACCCTATGCTGTGACCACTCTTTAGAATAGTATCGAAGACTACATAGGGTTTGGTGGAGAAATAAAGCAGTTATTCTTGAAAATGATTTAATTAATGCATATTATCTGGAACTCTGCATGCTACATGTACTACATATTTTAGCATACAGTAACAGCTATTACAAGCGATCATATACTGACCCACCCTTTACTCATTGAATATTAATGGACGAACTAATGCCCTCGTGAAAATAAATTACATTAGTAATTATATAACACAATATTCATTAGATTAGTTGTGTTTATAGCACATAGGCACAGGAATATTTGGCCATGGCAAAAACTGTAGAATCATATCTACACAGTAAAACACCTCTAATGCGACCACTTTATGAATGGAAATAAATGTCTTTAAAATCAAGTGATTACTTAATGCAGGTCGAAAGTTATGCAGAAAGCTCTTGCAGGAGCTTTCTGCAAAGCTTTCGACCTGCATTAAGCTACCAACTATATTTAAGACCCAAAATTATACATCTTTTTGGTGGTCGCATTGGAGGGGTTTTACTGTACTAAAGTATAAGGCAGAGCAGACCCTGATCAGAAGGCTCTTAAAGGATGCGTTTGTTCTAGGTCTACTCTGTTTGCAAAGACGTAGAAACCCGTATTTATGGAGTATAGGGTTGCACAAGGGTGTTGTAAGATGCAGTAAGTTGATTTTCTATCTATCTCATAAACATTTAAGTAAGTAATAGTGGCTGTAAGAATATTGATTAGCTGATAATTCAAAGATGCATTATCAACAAGGGAAGTATCATGGCAGTAACGTACATTTGTACGAATCAGGGCTATATTACATCAGAAGCAAACGCAGCTAACTCTGATCTGATGACTCCTACAAGAGCCATCTGATATGGGTCCATTCTGTTTGCAGCATCGTATAAGACGACTCGTATGGGGTTACAACAAGGCAAATGTTGTCCAGAAAATATGTTCTGCTTTATAGAACAAGAATTGCCAGAGCTACAGATAAAAGTGCGCACCCAAATGCTAAAATCGTCATTTCTCCACCAAACCCTAAACTGTGGGCACTCTTTAGAATCGTCTCGGGGAGACGATTCTAAAGAGTTGTCACAGTATATGGGGTTGGTTGAGAAATAAAGGAACTATTCTTAAAACTGTTTTAATCTACGCCTTTTATCTGAACCTCTGATTGTACTTCTCTTTACTGGCCGTGTAACCCTTTACTCCATGAATACGCATTTCTACGACTTTGCAAACAAAGTAGACATAGATCACACGGCTCCTGTAGAGGCCGTCTGATCAGGGTCTGCTCGTTTTGCTCATGGAATAGTATAGATATGATTCTACAGCTTTCGCCATTGCCAATATTTCCGGTGTTCCAGTGATGTTAATATAATCTAATTAATATTCAGGATGTCATTATTTCTTACATGAATATTCATGGAGTAAAGCGTTAAGCAATTTTTAAATGTACAAAAAAAATAAAATGTCATTGGTTGATTATTTGTCGTATATGACGTCACGTACTTGCAATATAAGATGCATTTTCATAACAAAATATATAGATCGTCACACACAAATATTCCTATCCCTTTGCCTCATAGATTGCAAACAGAGCAGACCCAGCTCAGACGGCTAGTATAGGAATTACTTGAACAGGGAATTAAATGGCAGCTTATGAAATTATATAGTTGAACTTCGATATCTCGAACTTCAAGGGACCATAAAATTATTTAGAGAAAACGTTATTTAGAGAAAAAGTTGATCTGTAGATGCTGCTATGGTCAGAAGTTCTCTTGTTCATTTGATATTATAAATATTCAGCTAATAAATAATCATTACGAAATATATTCTGATTTGAATAATAAAGGGTTAAAGATTAATTGTTAAACCTATGCACTTTTCATTTTGTTTCCAGTTCTCTCTCGTCTACGATTTACAAATTCCGTCGGCATGCTCTTTCTATCATACACTAGTCCTAGCTTTGCAAAAACGTCAATGAACAACGTCGAGCTGTTTAGTAACCACCCGAATTCCGCGGTGGAATAGTCTTGTGGAAAGGTATGATGGTAGTTATGGAAGCCCTCTCCGGCGGCAAATATGGCCACGAAAGGATTTTCAGATGGATTAATAAACTTGTCATACGGTTTCCAGCCCCACATATGGGCAGCACTATTTACTAACCATGTGGCATTCAGAGTTACGCAATATCGCAGTATGGCCGGCACAAAATAGGCCACGATAAAGGACTCGTTGAAGAACATCATTGGTACAATAGTAGGTATTAAGAAACAAAACAGGATCACAGACGGAATGTAATATCTGCAATGTAAGAAAAGACATGTATTAATCAATGATTCATTCGACTTTTAACCCTTTACTCCATGAATATTCAAGCAAGAAATAATGACATCACGGACTATTATTTAGTTTCAATAAAAGCGCATAAATACAGAAAATTTGGCCATGGCAGAAACTGTAGAATCATATCTATATCATACCATCAATAAACAAAGCAGACCCTGATCAGACGATCTGGCTCTACTCCGTTTGCAAAGGCGTAGAAAGGCGCATTTATGGAGTAAAGGGTTAATGAAAATGTAAACGATTTTTGCTGACATTTTATCGTCTGCATCTCAAATTTCACGTCAGTTACACCCTGAACAAGGTAAGTCAGTTTTTTTAAACGTTTCCCTATTTAATATTCATGTTATGAATAACTAGAACTATCACTAAAATTGATGAATAACCCCCCCCCCCCCCCCCGCATGGCAATCTTGAATGCAAATCCATGTTTGTGTGACACCAACTACCCATGTAACAGGTCCAAATGACAAAAAATCAAAGTTCAAGTGGAGATAAATGTAATGTAATGCTTACGATTAAACACAGAAAAAATGTTATGTACATGTGCTATTCATGGTTAGTATGTATGGCAAGTATCTATACAATAACTTTCAAATTGAAGGAGAAGTTCACGACACCAACTCCCCATATTTCATGCCAAATTGACAAAAATATTCAAAGTTGAGGGGGGAGATAATTCTACAATGGCCAGCGGTAAACACGAGAAAATTGTTTCTTGCACATCTAATATTCATGTTTATTATGTATACCATATATAAAGTCAATAACTTTAAAACTGGAAGTTTACGACACCAACTCCCATGTTTCAAAATGATGAAAAATACTCAAATTCAAGGGGAGATAATTCTGTAACGGCTAGCAGTAAACACGTGAAACACCATTCATCAGTAAGAAGGGGTTTGCGACATCAACTACCCATGTATCATGCAAAAATGACAAAATGCTCAAAATTTAGGGGGAGGTAATTCTGCAATGGTCATCAGTAAACACGTGAAAATTGCGTCTTGCACATCTACCATTCGTGGTCATTATGTATACCGACCGACCAACCGTCCGACCGACCGACCAACCGTCCGACCGATAACCACCGGACAGGGTGATTCCTGTATACCCTCTCAAACATGTGTGCGGCCATTATAGACATCAATTAACCTTTATATTGACATACAAAACAAGTGAATGCTATCCAATGCAAAATAGTATAGAGTCAGATATAAGAAATTATATAAGCAAACAGAGCAGACCATGATCAGACGATATCCACTGGAACGGAGTAGAAAGGTTTCTCTATGGAGTAGAGGGTCTAGTAATCTCGAAATTCAAAGGACCATAAATATTATTTCGAGATAACTGAGGTTCGAGTTACCCGATTTCTAATCTGGACAATTTCTCAAGTTCACAGTTTGATTAATGCAAGTCTAAAAGTAATGCTAAAAGCTCCTATATGAGCTTTCAGCATTACTTTCGACCTGCATTAAGTTGTAACATGTGATTCTAGACATGCGTAGTAAAACATTTTAGAACAATTCTGCGTTGCAAATTTTGGAAGGAACGAACTTTTACTCCGAGTTATGCATTCATCACGTTTCTTCTGAGAGGACACTGCCTTATAAAATGTTCGACTTCACACGTGTTATTGGGAGCATTATAGAATCGTGGACAATGTGTAGTGTGTGCAAAAATCAGCATAGAAACATCCAGAATAATACTTCAGTAGATTGGTTGTTGTATGAGGTTTAACCCTTTCCCTGTTCTCTGTTTATTCCAAATGTTGATACCTACTGAATATTCATGGACAAAATAGTTATAACAAAAATGAAACGTGGAAAACAAATGCTTGAAAACATTTTTATACGAAGGAAAGGATTAATACTGACCCATTATGTATACATCTGTACACTGCACAGTAACCCCAAAACCCCTATAGCAACCACTTTATGAATAAACATAAATGTCTTGAAAAGTAGGTGGTTGCTTAATGGAGGAAGAAAGTAATACAGAAAGCTCCTGCATGATCTTTCTGCATTACTTTTGTCTTGCATTAAGCTACAACCTTCCGTTAGCTCCTGCATGATCTTTCTGCATTACTTTTGTCTTGCATTAAGCTACAACCTTCCGTTAGGACCAATATTCATTTAACTTCATTTAATAAGATGGGTTTACTGGTCATGTTGGTTATTGTGGTACATGTAATACATACCTCCGTTGAACACTGCATACAGGGTCTGCAAGAAGGTCAGCGATATCTAATTGCTTCCCCTTTTCCTTAACATCCGGGTGCTTCCTTACAAGAAGCCAGCCTACATGGGCGAAGAAGAATCCTCGCTTAGCGTTGTGGGGGTCAGCATTGGTTTCTGAGAACTTGTGGTGAACACGATGGTCCCTCGACCACTCTATGATGTCATTCTAAGAAAAAACAAAATATTTCCTCCAATTCCATCACAGTTATGTACAGTACTTCCACCCTACACTGGACGTTCAAATTAGGATCAAGAAGCGTCGGTCTTGAGAAAGGTGGCAGCTTAATGCAGGGCGAAAGTCATGCAGAAAGCTCCCAAAGGAGCTTTCTACATGACTTTCACCCTGCATTAAACAGCCAACTAACAAATATAAAAAAAACAGTCAATGTATTATTATAAACTGAAAGATTCTTGCATAAGTATTTGTGAAGGAAAACGCTAAATGGCCAAAACTAAGCAAGCCTCGTTTATATCATTTCTTAGAAACAGTTATTCGATTAATTCCAAGTTAGTCATGAATATTCGTGTAAGACCATCCTCTGTATATCGGGTTGGCAGCAAAATCTAAATGGAACACAAAGCATAGACTGTTTTTACTTGACCTTCGGGAGTAAATATACTGCATAAGTAAATCAACGTTGCGCATGTGAATGCAACTTAACCATTTCCCCCATGTACACGCATTTTCACGCATTTGCAAACAGAGTAGACCCAGATCAGACGGCTACCATAGGAGCCGTCTGATCAGGGTCTGCTCTGTTTGCTTTTGATATGATATAGATCTGATTCAACAGTTTTTGTCAAAGCAAACATTTTCCATGAAAGGTTTACAAATAAAACTTCAGCTAATAAATATTCATGATGTCATAATTTCTTACACGAATACTGAACAGGGAGAGGGTTAACCTTTACCCAACCAAACATGACCTCACTTGTATTTGCTAACAGTTTGGATCCAGACCAGGACGATGCCGCTCATCAGGATCAAAGCTGTTTGACACCCGATCAAAAGTTTATCAATATCTTAATTACCCATTAATCCACAGTGCCCCTTAATAAGGACATAGACACACAGTGTAGACCCAGATCAGAGGGTTCCCGAAGGAAACTTTTGATCAGGGTCTGCACTGTTTGCTGAATCCATCAATGGCAATGACTAATTCCAGAAAATATTTTGTTTAATGCACCCCCCCCCCATCCCCTCAACATAAAAATAGATTGGCCCTACAGTAGGATCTGGTCGGGTCTTCTTTAAATAATGTGAGGATAAACCGAAAGGCTAACTGGACTGATTTTATACAGCTGTATACAATAAACCCCCTCTAAACCGGACGTTCAAAATAGAACCAGTGTCGGTCTATAAGACATGTGCTTAATGCAGGGAGAGCTTTCAGAGTGACTTTCATCATGCATTAAGCAATCACCTGCCTAGGAAAGATATAAATTCGTCTATGCTGAAATTCTGTTTTACTGAAAGTTGCTTCACTGCACTGTCACCGTTTGTACAAGTTTTATCAAAAATACAGTGTGTAAGTATTCTGACCTGGAAAGCCATTGAGTTGAAGATGCCCATCATTATCCTGTAGGGTAGCTTGGCTTTGTAAGACCTGTGAGCCCACAGACGGTGGGCCCCTGCCGTGATCCCGAGCCCAGACATGTAGTAAAGAGCAGCCGCTGCAAAACAGTATGTCATTCTTTAAATGCGAGACACATATGTACTGCCACTTGCAAACAGTATAGACCCAGATCAGATGGCTCCTAGAGGAGCCCTCTGATCAGGGTCTGCACTGTTTGTCATTTAAATTCCTCTAGCACGTTTAAATCTTTCATACTGAGTGGACTCTATAGACTGGTGAGCTAATGCTTTCTGAACAAGAGCCGCGTGCGGCGCCAACGCTCGTCTGATTTGGTGTTAGTCCACTACAAAAATAAAGGGCCATAACTCCAAACTGTTGCGGTCTTCTCCTCAATGATATTTACTAACCTATGACGTTTCATGTTGATATCTCTTATACCTTTCGAGTAATGAGCTACATTAAAGTGTTTGCACCACGACCACGACGACGACTACGACCCCAGTGATCACAATAGCTAAACTTTTCTTCGAAATAGACGAGCTAAAAATCAGTGTTGAAGAGGTATTTAGGACACTGTATAGCAGACGACATATTTGGCAGTCGAAAATTACTTAACCATTTCCCTCATATTGACGACTTTTGACGACTCTATAAAAGTCACTTTGTGAAACCATTGTGATAAATAAAGCATTTGCTCCTATAGGAGCAAATGCTCTATTTATCATAATGGTTTCAAACTACAAAATTCTAAAATTTTCATTTTCTCTAATTAATGCTCCTTTTCGGTAGATTAATTCAAAGAGGTTGTATCTAAAAACAGCCTATGAGGTAATGGGTTAAGCGTTCAAAGAGATGAGAATAGAGTCAATTTCTTCATCTTCTTCTCCCCACCCCATTTCGTCTTCAAATGAAAGGTCGATAGTCTAACAATTACTTCTGTATCTTGAACGAAAATGGAAAACGAAAAGTTTAATATGCTGCAATAAAACATCATTAAAACATGCACTTAATTAACGCCATGGTGTTTTAAAAGCAAATGGTTGCTTACTACTGAACAAAAACTATGCATAACGTCCCTATGGGAACTTTCAGTATGCCATATGCTCAGCATTAAGCTAACACCTGCCTTGACCCATTACTCAATAAATACGCCTTTCTACGCCTTTGCAAACAGAGTAGACCCAGATAAGACGGCTCCTATAGGAGCCGTCTGATTAGGGTCTGCTCTATTTCTAACACATGTCTGATTCTACAGCTTCTGTCATGACCTAACCATTTTGTAGTCATATGCAATTATTACAAATATTCATGATATCATATTTTCTTAAAGAATATTCATTGAGTAAAGGGTTAAAGATCCAGAACCAGACCTCTTTGTGATCTTTAGAGAGTTTATACTGCACCTACACCATATGATTGTGGACATCTTAGCTTGAGGCAACAGGTAGAGTCCATAAAGTGCGCCTATATGCAGCAGCACCATGAGTATAACGTTCCTCCATACTATATCAAGGGGTCGCGACTTCTCCCCTGCACTTCCAGTATCAGTTTCCGGTACGAGATTCAGTTCGTCTTCAGGGATTTTGCCGTTGGTCGAAAGGGACCGGTTAGTCTCTGTAGTAGGTGTTCGGGGTCCCATTCTAGCTGCAAAACACAAAAAGTAAGTTAAAACATTTTGCTGGTTTTCAATGATGATTGAAAAGTAACCATGAATTGACATTTATAATACTAGGGTGTTAATCAGAAAGTACATCGAAGCAGACCGATAGGTGAATACCCCTGCAGTAAACCCATTCAAAACCGGAATTTTAGCAGAGAGGATTTTAGATACCTTTAGGCAGGTGGATGCTTAATGCAGGGTGGAAGTCGCGCAGAAAGCTCCTAGGGGAGCTTTCTGCATAACTTTCACCCTGCATTAAGCTGCCACCTGTCTCCAATGCCGATGCCTTTACTAAATTGAACGTCATGTTTGAGCTATGGGTCTAGAGGGGGTTAGTTGTATACTCATTACTGTCCGGTTTAGATGGATTTTACTGTATACTGTTCGGTTTAGAGGAGTTTAAAGGGGATGGGTGTTCTTTTAATCTTTAGAAAACCACCGGGCCAAACTGCGGAAATCAGCGGACAATGCGTCGAGGCTCCTTTTGACTCAGAATCGATTTCGGAACAACACTTAACAAAGATGACAAAACTATAAAACACTTCGAAAGAGAATAGCTCATGTGTAATAGTTTACCTAACAGTACATAGATATTAGTACATGATATTAGTACGTCCTGTTCACATATTTGTTTGACAAAACCTTTAGGGACAGGTCTATATAATTCCATAAGCAAACAGAGAAGACCCTTGTCCGATGACTCCTACAGGAGTCGTCTGATCTGAGTCAACTCTATTTGCAAAGGTCTGAAAAAGTGTTTATATGATGGAAAGGGTTATGTGTTACTTTCTTATGAAATTGTGTCGGAACCGCCCAGTTAGCATAGTCGATAGAACGGTCGATTCCGGGACGGGAGGTCGTGGATTCGATCCTCAACAGGGTCATACAAACTATTTAATTAATATTGCAGATCCCGTCCTTTGTACCGCTCAGCATATGAATATAGTTGTAATACTGCTTGTTCCTATGTCAGAATAATGTGACGGCTGTGAATTTAAATCGCACCGTGCGTCAGGGCTTTGCATTCTAGAGATACGTCTTTTACGCCTTTGCAAACCAAGTAGACCCAGACCACACCTGTCTCCTGTATAGAAGCCGTCTGATCTGGGTCTGCTCTGTTTGCTTGTGGAATGATACAGAACTGATTGTACAGTTTCTGCCATGGCTACACATTCATGATTTAATATGGAGTTATAAATACTCGGTTAATTTACACGCATGATGCAGAGCTGCAGACAAACGTGCGTACTCAGATAAATATGCGTACTCAGATACTAAAATCCTCATTTCTCCACCAAACCCTATGTTGTGACCACTCTTTAGAATCGTCTCTCCGAGACGATTATAAAGAATGGTCACAACATAGGGTTTGGTGGAGAAATAAAGAAGTTATTCTTGAAAATGTTTTAATTTACGCATCTTATCTGGACCTCTGGTGACGTCATCATTTCTAACATTAATATTCATTAATACCCATGGGTTAAAGAATTAAAGAACCAGCGAACCACAAGAATGGTCTTCTGTGTCCAAACTGTTCTGTGTACATAACAAATTGATGTTTGCACAACACGAACTGATGTGGACATAACGAATTGTATATGAACATCATATATGGCAGACGAGGCGCTACATACAATCCAATCTCCTGGTCTCCGTTATCACAGTATAGCAAAATAAAGACGTTACCCCCCCCCCCATTGATTAGCAATACATTAGAACCTGTCCTAAGCGGTCATTCATTTATTGAATATAGGAGTGTTAACAGGGAGGTGGTTGCTTAACCCATTACCTCATATGCTATTTTTAGATACAACCTCTTTGAATAAATCTATCGAAAAGGAACATTAACTAGAGAAAAGGAAAATTTTAGAATTTTGTAGTTTGAAACCATTGTGATAAATAGAGCATTTGCTCCTATATGAGAAAATCCTCTATTTATCACAACGGTTTCACACAATGACTTTTACAGAGTCGTCAAAAGTCGTCAATATGAGGGAATGGGTTAATGCAGGTCAAAGGTACTGCAGAAATGGCCTATAGCATCTTTCTGCATTATTGTTGACCTGCAATAAGCTACCACCTGCCTTACAGTCCCACAACAATTAAACCTCTTTTTGACGACCGCTTAACCCATTCCCTCATATTGACGACTTTGGACGACTCTGTAAAAGTCACCTTGTGAAACCATTGTGAATAAACAGAGCATTTGCTCCTATAGGAGCAAATGCTCTATTTATCACAATGGTTTCAAACTACAAAATTCTAAAATTTTCCCTTTCTCTAGTTAATGTTCCTTTTTGGTAGATTTATTCAAAGAGGCTGGATCTAAAAATAGCCTATGAGGTAATGGGTTAAGACAGGTTCTGTAGTATGTGAATTATTCCCTTCATAAATATCCATCTCATTAATTTTAATAATGTAAATATTTCAATGGACGTTTGGCTTATACAACACTGTAGTTTCATCTCTATATAATTCTATCGGAAAACTGAGCTGGCCCCGGTGGGGAAGCTTCTATAGAAGCTCTTTAATCTGGTCTACTGTGTTTGAAAAGGCGTTAAAATAATTTACAATGAGAGAGCAAATCTATCACCATACCAACCAATTCATTAATGATGTGGGTCATGTCCTTGTTTCGACATGTTATTAACTCAATGAATATTAATGTCACCATGAATATTAATGAGATTAATTGTTATAGTAGTACATAGACATAGGCCATGACAAATACTGTACAATCCTATCTATATTATATCAGAAGCAAACAGAGCAGACCCTGATCAGACGGCTCCTACAGGGGCCGTCTTATCTTCATCTTCTCTGTTTGCAAAGGCGTTAAATACGTATCTATGGAGTAAATGGTTAACAAAGGGCGGGGCGGATGTACAAAGGCGTGAACAAGAGCAAATCAATATATCCTCACAAACAGGCGGGGCATCACAACAGTGACAGGGTGTCAAACAGTTTTGGTCCTGGCAAGATACCAAGTAATATCAAGTTACAGATGTAATTTGCTTATCAAGCGTGTAAACTATAACAATATACATGTACACGTCACTGTTGCCATGACACTGTATCAGCACCCTTTTTCTTAACCCTTTACTTCATAAATATGCCATTCTACATATTGGCAAACAAAGCAGACCCAGATCGGACGGCTCCTGTAGGATCAGGGTCTGCTCTGTTTGCTCATGAAAGATTATAGATATGATTGATATTCTACATTTTCTGTCATTGCCAAGCTTCACTGCGTGCATGTGTCATTACAAAAATAAACTAATCAATATTCATGATGTCAGTATATCTTACATTAATATTCATGGAGTAAGGGGTTAATGATATAGTTAATATCACTGTATCAACATGCTGTTAGGAAGTGACACTGGCCACAATGTAATACAACTGTATTGTTGGTACGTTCTCTTTGCCAAGTGGATGTTTATCATTAGTACATTCCCTTTGTCGCGTATACGAAAGCTAAACAAAACAACAACGTGTCTTGATATAACATAGGTCCTGATTAGAAGCCGAGTTAATGAGGTTAATGATCTCCATCCAAGATAATAGAGAATTGCGAACATCGTACTTAACCCTTTCCCTCATAAATTTTAATGCGAAATACAGTTGAACTTCGATATCTCGAACTCGGATAACTCGAACATCGGGAAAAACTCGAAGTAAAAGAGCGGGCCTTCTAAAATTTATAATACAGAATTGTTCAAAAATGCATATCTAGAAATACGTGTGACAGCTTAATGCAGGTGTGAAAAATGCTGAACGCTCCTTTAACCCTTTACCTGATAGAAGCGGCTTTTAGCGTGTTTGATTTATTCCTCCGCTGAAGAAAATAGTTCAAATTCATACAGTCATGAACATATTGCATAATAAATATTTTCTATATCCTAGTAGGTGGTAGCTTAAAGCAGGCTGAAAGTAAAGCAGAATGCGCATTAAGGCGCATTCTGCTTTACTTTCAACCTGCTTTAAGTGGTCGTATGTCTTCAAAACTAGAAACAGGCTATTGGGTAAAGGGTTAAGAGAGTTCAGCCTTACTTCAGACCTGAGTTAAGCCGTGAAATTGAGAAATTGTCCAGATTAGAAATAGGATAATTCGGAATTATGTTATCTGGAAGTAATTTGTAATTTTTTATGGTCATTTGACGTTCGAGATATCGAAGTTCAACTGTAATAACATGATGGTTATTTATCAGCTGATATCTTATAATGGCATTTATTATACTGCAAAGTAAAATCCTCACTTCTGATTGGTTAACTAGCCGTGTACATGAGTCCATGTACCCTGTGAGCTGACAGGGTACATGGAAATTCCCCATGGCGGGCCCCACATATGATGATCAGAAACCAAATGACCGACTTCTCGACTCGGCTAAACAGTAGCAAAATTCATAATAGATAACTATTCATACGTAAAGAAAAAAATGCAGAAATGAATAAAAACACTTTTGGTTTGAAATGACCAATAAAACAGTTTTTAGAGGAGTTATTATATCGTCCATCCATCTATTATAATACGAACGCCGATGAAATACAATAGCACCTTCGGGTAGAAATAATACAATACGCACACCACTTCGGATACCTTCGGGTAGAAATAATGTATTGGGGCGCTATTAGGGGAATTATCGTGTTTGGTGATTAAATATGACAAAATGGATTTATATAAATTATCCGAACCGTAAAACTTTGCAGTATAATAAATTCGTTATACAGTTCTTTCCCAGGGTACATGACGATTTATTCCCGGCTGGTAAAATCATGTAACCCTCGCCTAACGGCTCGGGCAACATGATTTTCCTTAGCCGGGAATAAATCGTCATGTACCCTGGGAAAGAACTGTATAACTAATAATGTACACATCCACTGTTTAGCCATGACAGAAGCGATAGTGATAGACACATATAGTTCCACAAGCAAACATAGTAGACCCTGATCAGATACCTCCTACACTCCTACAGAAGCCGTCTGATATGGGACTGTTCTATTTGCAAAAGCGTGAAAAACTGCTCTATCATATAAATAGTTAACCCGTTCCCTCATATAAACATGTTTTCACGCATCTGCAAACAGAGTAGACCCAGATCAGACGGCTCCTATAGGAGCCGTCTGATCAGGGTCTGCTCTGTTAGCTTATGGAATTAAATAGACATATGTCTTTACTTTACTTTCTAAAATGGCTACAATGTTCCACTTTCAATATTTCATTCTAATTATTTTGTCCATGAATATTCAGTAGGTAGAACAGGGAAAGGGTTAAATTAAGGAATACAAGACCTCGTGCGATGTTAAGGTCTTTGATAGATTTAACCCTTTCTCTATAATGAACATTGGTGTAAAATGAAATAATGCCATCATGAATATTTATTAGCCGATTTTTTATAATAGCATATGTACACAAGATGTTTTTGTATTGGTAGAAACTGGAGAGTCAGAACCTAATATAAGTTCATAAGCAACCAGAGCAGACCCTGATCACACTACAGGAGCCGTCTGATATGAGTATACTCTGCAAATGCGCAGAAGGGTGTTTATATGAAGCAAAGAATCAATCGATCCAGGTATCGACTAGTCACTATTATACAGTATCCTATGCAAGGCAAATTCGACAACTTTAGGTTACAAATGTAACCCTTTCCCTCATACAAACGTGTTTCCTCGCATTTGCAAACAGAGTAGACCCAGATCAGACGTCTCCTAGAGGAGCCGTCTGATCAGGGTCTGCTCTGTTTGCTAATAAAATTTGATAGAACTGTTTCTTTGCTTTTTAAAATGTCTACAATGTTCCACCTTCCATATTTCTTTATAATTTTGTTAATGAATATTCAGTAGGTATTGAAATTTGACCTAAATACAGAACAGGGAAAGGGTTAACGTATACCTTAAACAGTCTATTATCCATTCATAAACAGAGTAGACTCAGATCAGACGGTTCCTATAGGAGTCGTCTGATCAGGGTCTGCTCTGTTCCAAACTTTGAGAAGGCAATTTGATATTTGTTTCTCTATATTCTTTTAAATGGCTACAATTTATGTTCCACCTTCCATATTTCATTTTAAATATTTTGTCCATGAATATTCAGTAGGTATTGAAATTTGGAATAAACATAGAACAGGGAAATAGGGTTAAATTAGGGTTTCTTATTTAGGCCAACCCTTATACCGGTATTACTCCAACTCATTAGAATTGCCTCACGGATTATTGTCTGCATCCGAGAAACAAGGGGACTTTGTTAGACCAAAAGGTCTTTTAATGTTTTAACAAACAGAGCAGACTTAGATAAGCGGGCACCTGTATGAGCCTTCTGATCAGGGTCTGTTCTGTTTGTTTATGGAATAGTATAGCTTCTACCATTGCAAAAAGAACCATTTGTTCATGTGCGACTATAAAAATCAGCTAATAAATATTCATGGTGTCATCAATAACAATCAAGTAAAGGGTTAAACATATATTCGCATGAGCCTTTCACGTAAATAGAGACAATATAATAACAATCTCAACACCAGGTCTACCTTGTTAAAACTGTAAGAAAACTATCAATAGATTTCACAAAGTACAATTTGAAAAATACATGTATACAGAATTCCAGATCTATATTTCGTTGTTTCTCGTATATATTTCATACATATTCCAGATCTATATTTCGTTGTTTCTCGTATATATTTCATACATATTCCAGGTCTATATTTCGTTGTTTCTCGTATATATTTCATACATATTCCAGATCTATATTTCGTTGTTTCTCGTATATATTTCATACATATTCCAGATGTATATTTCGTTGTTTCTCGTATATATTTCATACATATTCCAGGTCCGGACAAGATGCGTAAATTAAAACATTTTCAAGTATAACTTCTTTATTTCTCCACCAAACCCCATGCTGTGACCACTCTTTAGAATCCTCTCGAAGAGTCGATTCTAAGCAGTGGTCACAATATTGGGTTTGGTGGAGAAACGAAGAATTTAGTATCTGAGTATACGCACATTTATCTGTTGCTCTGTCATATTTTCCAGCGATTAAAGTCCAGGTTTGTTACGTCTATAGTATCAGATGTGATTACATGCATGTATATAGCTGTATGTTGATCCTATTAATTTCGATCAAAATCACACGTCATACAAATAAGCACACTCTTCATCATTCTAAGTTATGTCGTATAATTACTAATGATTATGAAATAAAATGAATTTGAGGTAAAACTCAACCATTCCCTTAGGTTATTTGCCTGTTTAACCATTTTTCTCATATAAAGGCATTTTCACGCATTTCCAAACAGAGTAGACCCAGATCAGACGGCTCATATGAGCCGTCTGATCAGGGTTTGCTCTGTTTGCTTTTTACATGATATACATCTCTAGATCCGATTCTACAGTCTGTGTCAAAGCCAAAATATGCTTGAAAAGTTTACATTATAAGTATTCAGCTAATACATATGCATGCTGTCATTATTTCATATGAATATATTGAACAGGTACACTATTAAGCCAGTGACATGTATACAGTCACATGTATGTATAGGTCTCTGTGTTAAGCCAAATTAGTTTTGAATAAAACAAAAGACGTTTGCGTAAATCACTGAAAAAAAGTCGTTTGCACATCTTTGGTATACGAGATTTATTACGTTGCTAAACTGAAAACTAGCTAGATTTCTACATGTATAAATCCTTATTTATTTATTTATTTATTTATTTATTTGTTGTTTTTGTTTATTAGGCCTACTACATGTATTACAATTCGTCATTACATTTCTAAATGAAATCACGACACTACTCAATAGGCTACACTAGTTGAAATAACATTGGCAAACATTAAAAAAAACCACTTACTTTGAATACAGCGTTGGTCGTAAGCGAGAAATGAGCAAATAAACAGTTAACAATTTTCACGTTTCAATTAACAGACGTGTATTTTTCCTTTTCGCAAACTTTTCTGATGCAAACGAATATCGCGCGATCTTTTTTAAAACTCGCGATTTCTATAAATAGATATGGAAACTCCAATAAGGTAGTCATCTACGGCGTATCACTGATCAGCTGATGTGTCTATAAATAGACACCGGCTCATTACTTGGTTACAAGGGGATACAAAGTCCATCGGCCAAAAATTACATGGATTGTCGAGGAGTGTTTAGTGTAGACTCTATACCATCACGTTAATCATAACATGACCAAAGACCGTGCAATCATGAAAGTTACACGTGTAGGTTAGCTTGTTATATCGCATGTAGTAACTTCAAATAAAACGAGGAGTGCACACAAATAGAGGTCGGACGAGAGTTGTTTTTGTTTTGTTTTTCAATTGTATTAGCCTACGTACTTTTATATACAAAATGTCGGATGTTATATATTAAATACTTAATATTACAACTAAGGGCAGTAAAACCTCTATCAAGTGAGCGTTCAATTTAGCATAAATTTCGGTTTTGGAGACAGGTGGGAGATTAATGTAGGATGAAAGTCATCCAGAAAGCTCCTCTAGGAGCTTTCTGTATGATTTTCACCCTGCATTAAGCAGCCATCTGCTCTACTAGAATTCCGGTTTAGAGGGTTTTTTACTGTATGTGTTATATTAACGATCTGAACTCGAACGTTTTTCTTTATTATTTTTTAACATCCAAGACAGATTCCCAGCATAAAATGACAACCCTTACTCCTCTGTACATAATACTGTCTCCTCAGACAACTTGATTTGGATTTAGAGTAATCTTGACTGCATCCGACTGGATCAAGCCTTTTAGAAACTATTGACCGAGTGTCAAACAGATTGGATCCTAATGAGGCGTAAAATTACTAAGTGTCTCATGTGTGTGTACATGTGCGTCAGGCCATGGATAGCTGGTTAAATTTAAAGCCAACAAGGACTGATTAACACTTTCCTCTATAAATTGTATACGACTTTCTATGCCTTTGCAAACAGAGTAGACCCAGATCAGACAGCTCCTATTGGAGCCGTCTGAGCAGGGTCTGTTTTGTTTGCAAAGGTCTGCTTTGTTTGCTTAAGATATAATATAGGTATGATTCTACAGTTTCTCCCATGGTCAACACTGTCTGTGTCCATCTGCTAGTATAACAATTAGTCTAATTAATATTCACGATGTCATTATATCTTACATGAATATTCATGGCGTAAAGGGTTAAACATTAGGCGGTTATAATAATATTTTATACAGAAAGCTACCAAAGGAGATTTCTGCATTAATTTGGTTCTATATTAAGCTTCAATCTGCCTTAAAGACCAAAAATTGGACTCCGTTTAACCCTTTCCCTTATGTAAGTGCATTTCCACGCATCTGCAAACAGAGTAGACCCAGACTGGGCAGGAACTGTCTGATCAGGGTCTGCTCTGTTTGCTTATGGTGTAATATAGATCTGATTCTACAGCTTCCGTCTGAGCCGAAATGTCCTGTGTTCATATGTCATTATTATAAAAAATAATCTTACTAATATTCATGACGTCATTATTACCTACATGAATATTCATCAGGAAAAGGGTTTATGGTGTTAACTATACTAAGCATTATTCATAAATCTATACGCTGTACAACAAAAAATACTAATTCATCGCTCCCTGGAGGGGGCGGTCCTATGGAATGCATTTTCCATTTGTGCTATGGCCGAGGGGCAGTGGAAAGTTTCTCCTATTACTGATGATCACTGATCAGTGTAGCAGCGAATAGTTTTATGAGATTCGCGCTATTTGGATTCTGATAAGACGTGTTTGCTAATAACATTTATTCTCTGAATCAAGAAAGTGAAGAGGTTAATTATCATAATTAAGCATGAGGTTGACAGTTTGGATTCTGATCAGACAAGTGACGTAATGTTTGCACACGATCAGGATCCAATCTGTTTGCAAATAACTTTTACATTCGTGATCAAGTCAATGAAGGTGTTAATTATGCCAATTAAAGCACAATGTAAATGAAAATTGCAGGGGTATCACACTTTGTTAGACAAAATGCCTGAGAAACTCCGTAGAACTGCCTGAGATTTGAACTTTTTTATATAGCATATATAGGGTTAGGCAGAAAAATGAGTAAAATGCATGAGATTTGAGTTTTGTACATAAAAACGTAGGTAATAAAAACTCGGCATTAGGATTAGACAGTAACAAATTAAACTGTTTCATTCATTTCACTAAATTGTTATATTTATATAAATATTCAAGTTTTAAAGGGGTCTAGTCAAATTATTTAGATTCCTTCTCTGAACCGCTGATTCCTAAGTGCCCCACACCCTGGTGTTATATTACTCTTCCTTGTAATAAAATTTTGGGGGCGATCTAAATGCTTGCATAAATGTTTGTCTTACACATGTACACATTTACTTGTTTGTACTGTAAACGACACTGTGTGTAACAAGATATGCTGCACGACACCGTGTGTATAATCACTGTGTGTAACAAGACATGCTACACGACACCGTACGTATAATCACTGTGTGTAACCACAGGCGTATGTCTAAAAACAGTTAAAAGGTCTCTAAATGGACATTTTGTAACATTTGGAGTCGAAAAAATAAGTTTGGGGCGTTTTGAGATAAAGCTGAAATTTCGTATATTCTATATAAAAGATAGGCAAATAACTTTCGGGCCATCCGATCCACGGGTGCTCCGCTTCAACTGGAATTATTTTCGACCGGACGGAAATTTTCCCACAAAACAAAGATTCTATAGAACGAAAAATGTTTTATTCTACTGCCACAGATCCGATTGAGCCGAACGTGTGTGTGTGTGTAACAATACATGCTATTATCCTCCCAATTTGACCTGAGACTTGATTAATTTTCGGCGTGTTTATCGGGATTGTTCGTAATATTATGTGACAAATAACACACCGTCCACTCGATTATGGTTACTCCATCGATAAAGCTGTGGTTACCTCGTGCAGCGAGAGTCGATTTAAAAGGCGAGTTTGTATTTTGCTCCTAAAGATTCTTACTTTCAGAAGATCGACACTTCTTTGTATGCAGCCGTAAAAAGAAGTGTTTGCTGAACATGTTGGTGTAATGTTTTCCCAATAGCATGCAGAATGGTGTATTAAATCAGTGAATCAACGTGGATCAAGATGCCAAAACACCGTTTTTCTTTCTTTGGGACTGAATATCTCCGATATATGACACACTCACGTTAATCCAACGATGTTGAAGGTAAATCGAAGTATTTTTCTGTCCATCCTTTGACTATCATCTTGCTTTGTTTAAAATCAAGGTAGTTACAGGTGTTTTCGTGTACTGAGTTGATGCTCGAATGGCTAAGGTTACCCAATTTTGAAAAATTGGTGGTTAAGGTTCGCCCTAAATCTGGGCGCATTTAGGCTAAGGTTACCCGGCAACTAACATATGTAGTATTACAGCATCTGAAGACACACACGTCGTATGTTTTCCCTTGAACTTGAAAAATAAGACCCACAACTGACATGTATATTCTGTAAATTGTATTTAGCCAATTATGTTCACAACAATTATTATTTCTAACGTGTAAATCGAGTTTGTACAAAGACAACATTCAACAACGTAAGTTCACCTATCCGATTTTACAATTAGGTGAAATATCAACATGTATAAACGTATTTAACTCTATTGTAAGGACGGTTTTATTGATTTACTAAAATTATTCTCAATGTATCAACACGGTATCAAATGTGTATATATACACAACTCATTTTGAGTATGTATGGGTGAATTACTTTTCAAAGCGCAAATAATCGATCCGTTTACGCAAACGGAATTGCTTTTTTTCTAAAAAAGGGTCCTTTCCGCTACTAGGAAATGCACATATTGAAGAATGTTTTGCAATTCTCCTATGTGAAATCATTAATAGACACTTCGTCCTTGATAACATCTTCATCGTTACACTTTTCCAAGTATTTTTGTTATTCAGACAGTTAGTATAAATCGAGCTAGATCTAATACTTGACGCATTGGTTTGTTTCTACGTTTTGAAATTGATTTGGCTATGTATCATATGTGTGACATATGCGAGTATATCCAGAAACTGTCGAGCATCGTATAAAAATTAAAAACAAGACACGGAAATAGATTCGGCCCCGACGTTTTCGTACTCAGAGTGACTCGGACCAAATTAAGTCAGTCCTATGCTCCTGTGATTTAGGTCTACGCCTCCATGAAGTGTTGGATATCTAGTATATGATGAAGAAAGAAAAATATGTCCGTGTAGATCTATATCAATTTCCGTTTGACGATTAATATCTATAATTATCTTAAAGAATTAAGTTTACACAGTTCAGATCTTAGAATTATTGTAGTAATTTAATTTAATTTTATCAGTTGCTCCTTTAAACATACAGAATCGTGTGCTTCAACTAGATGATCGATGATATCTGGTAATGCATTGTGTTTCATATAGCAGTAATAACATTGGTACATGCAGCGATCCATGGTTATAGTTGGTAACCTGAAAGCAAATGGAATTTAGTAAATGCTCAATATATTTTGGTGGTGGTGTTTTTGCCGATTAACTTTCATTTTGCAAACTATTATCACGGGAATGATGGATCTATTCAACACTAGACAAACTCCTTACAGTATAAATACAGTATAAGGGGTTAACGTAGTTTTGCGTGTAGACCCAGGTTAAACGTCTCCTGACTGTTTGCAATGCTATGCGCAATGAAGATATTTTAATACAAAAGGAAAAAATAGATATAATAAAGATATGCAGTACAGACACAAACCAAGTGTCACATGATAAAATATAGCATCCTACCTGTGTTTACATGTTTTGTGCTTCAATACAAAGATTTTTTTCCAAACAATAAACAGGGAAATATTTACTGTGAGAAATCGATCAGGTTGTACGTCTTTGTACAAACTCGATTTACACGTTAGAAATAATAATTGAAGATTGTGAACATAATTGGTTAAACACAAGTAACAGAATATACATGACAGTTGTGCGTCTTATGTTTCAAGTTCAAGGGAAAAAATACGACGTTTGTGTCTTTAGATGCTGTAATACTACATATGTTAGTTGTCGGGTAACCTTAGCCTAAATGCGCCCAGATTTAGGGCGAACCTTAACCAACAATTTTTCAATATTGGGTAACCTTATCCATTCGAGCATCAACTCAGTACACGAAAACACCTGTAACTACCTTGATTTTGAACAAAACAAGATGATAGTCAAAGGATGGACAGAAAAATACTTCGATTTACCTTCGACATCGTTGGATTAACGTGAGTTTGTCATACATCGAAGATATTCAGTCCCAAAGAAAGAAAAACGGTGTTTTGGCATCTTGATCCACGTTGATTCACTGATTTAATACACCATTCTGCATGCTATTGGGAAAACATTACACCAACATGTTCAGCAAACACTTCTTTTTACGGCTGCATACAAAGAAGTGTCGATCTTCTGAAATTAAGAGTCTTTAGGAGCAAAATACAAACCCACCTTTTAAATCGACTCTCGCTTCGAGAGGTAACCACATCTTTATCGATGGGGTAACCATAATCGATTGGACGGTGTGAATAATAGCAAACCAAAAGCCGGTAATAATCATGTTCCACGAGGATTGTATTCTCATAGCGCGTTCTTATACCTTCGGAAGTTTATCCGAAGATTACCGACGATAATGAACGGAATATGCATGAGTCTCAGGTCAAATTGAGAGGATAATACATAAACTATTATACAGTAAGGTAAATATTACAGCCATATCAGTCAAATTAGCACCGTCATGTTTTAACCCTTTCCTTTCACGCATTTGCAAACAGAGTAGACTCCAATCAGACGGATCCTATATGAGCCTTCTGATCAGGATCTACTGTGTTAGCTTATGAAATAATATAGATTTAGTTCTATAGTTGCTATTACAATCTTTAATGTAATTCATATTCATTGTGTCATTAAGTTTTATATTAACCCTTCGCTTGCTGAATTTTAAAATACATGTCTCCTTCTTTACCCTGGTCCTGTTGTATAATTACATATATATTCACTGTGTACAAGTATTTCGCTGTGCAATCACTGCTGTGGAGTGCACTGGTTGCACAATCAACTTGTAAATAGTGCAGACCCTGATGAGACAGCTCCTGCAGGAGCTTTCTCATCTGGGTCTTCACTATTTACAGGTAGGTATATTGACGTGATTAGCAAGCGAAGGGTTAATATTAAACAGGTAACAGGGTAATGCATAAGTATACCGACACGTTTGTGAGACGGGGTCACCTAAAAGTCAATACAACCCGAACAGGACAAAAAAACTGTTACATGTATTAGATTACCGTTGGTTCACATGAGTTCATCTTGACAAATAATAGTTTGTCTACTGCTAGTGATTGACACACAAGGAATCCGTTTAACCCTTTCCCTGTTCTATGTTTATTTCAAATTTCAATACCTAATGAATATTCATTAACAAAATAGTTATAAAAGAAATATGAAAGGTGGAACATTGTAGACATTTTAGAAAGCAAAGAAACAGATCTATCAAATTCTGTATGCAAACAGAGTAGACCCTGATCAGACGGCTCCTCTAGGAGCCGTCTGATCTGGGTCTATTCTGTTTGCAAATGCGTGAAAACACGTTTATATGAGGGACAGGGTTAATAATGGTATCTGTTGAAAAGATGCATGTATCGCTATCCAGAGATAAAATGTTAACAGATGTAAAACAATAAGTTCTAGATCTACTACTGATAAACTTATGCATCGTGCATAATACTACAATGCGAAGACAACTGGCTCAACCCTTTACTCCATGAATATTCATGTAAGAAATAATGACACTATGAATATTAATAAGATTATTTATTATTATTGCACATGGACGCAGAAAGTTTTGGAATTGGCAGAAACTGTAGAATCATATCAATATTAGATCTACATGTATATCATAAGCAAACAGAGCAGACCCTGATCAGACGGCTCCTACAGGAGCCGTCTGGTCTAGGTCTACTCTATTTGCAAAGGCGTAGAAAGGCGTATAGTTATGGACTAAAGGGTTAAACCATATCCTGTTTACTGCGCCCAGATTAATATTTGCAAATAGCTAGGACCCGGATGAGACGTCGAGTAACTCGACTATTGGCAAGTGGTCACTCACTTGGTCAAGCTATTGGCACAATAGACAACTATAGAACGTAACAATGGGTCTATAGTTTCTCAAAAGCATGGAAAAAATCGGGGGTAGGTCAAACTTACACCACATCCATATTTTAGCAGACAATTTTTTATAGCAGACTAAGAATTAAAATTGAGTTCTTGTACTGTCGTCGGTGTTTCATATGAATCGTCTGATAAAGGTCTCGACAATAGTCGTTTATCGTGTCTGGGTGGTATCATATTTCATTGACCTTCACATCTAAAAGGGAATGTAACACGTGTAGATTTCGTTCCCTTTGTTTGATTACTAAATTAAACAATACGTCTGCATGCATAATCATGAATTTCGATAGCCTGATAAGATAATCCCTGTTCACACTCGACGCGTTTTTTAGCAAACATATTGGATCCAAATGAGACGCCGAGTATCTCGGCGTCTCATCAAGAGCCAAGCTGTTTGACCCGAGTCAATAGTTTCCTAAGTGATCGAACTTATAGGACATCAGTGAAAATTTCAGCCAATCAGAGATTGAGGAGACATTAGTTTTTCAGCATTAAAAAATAGATACTCACTATTAACATTCGTTTGCATAAAGTTCCGTCTGTTTTAATTGTAAAAGTAAATGTTTCTTTTACTTCTTTCCAAAAGTAAGATTAACACTTTACCCATTATTCGCCTTTGCCAACAGTGTAGACCGTGGTCAGACCGACTCATATAGGAACCGTCTGACCGGAGTCTGCTCTGTTTGCTTATGGAGTAATATAGATACAGTTTATGCCATAGCCAAAACTTCAGATGCTCTTGCTCTAGTATAACAGTCAATCTAATTAATATTCATGATGTCAAAATTTCTTGCATGCATGTTCATGGAGTTAAGGATTAAACTGTCAGTAGTGTCCTAGATCCACACCGATAACACAAATAGTGCACTTATCGACATCGTGTGGAAAGAATTAAATCTTTGATCTGCCGAGAAATCAAGTAACCCCCACATTAGCCCCACGTTTCTTCTATTTTAGATAAAATGTATATCCAATAAAGTGTTCTTTGTAGTTTGCAGTGTAGACCCAGACCAGTTGTCACACCGATATTCATCATTACTTGCAACAGTTCGCCATTAACTCTGTGAATACTCATAAAATGAAATGATGACGTCATGAATATTAATTAGATTAATTCTAAAATGGCATATTAACACAAAGCAGAAACTGTAGAATCAGATCTATATCATTCCATAAGCAAGTAGAGCAGACCCTGATCAGATGACTCCTATAGGTCTACTCTGTTTGCAAAGGCGTGGAAAGTTAACTACCCAACCTGACAAACGGTGTAGAACCTGTCTAACCAGACACAGTGTCTCTGGCGCAGTCTACATGGTCTCTGTCGACATGGATATAACAAACTAGAAAAGTGGGTCTGTAAGACACAGCGATGCCCCCGTGGTGGTGCTTGCCTAACAGCAAGCAAACTTTCTAAGTCATTTGACCTTGACCACGGGCTTGCGGGCAGCATGGGCTTGGTGCGTAATGAAAGTATGGGTAGTGTTTAAAGTGTATATGCAATTCCAAGCCAATAGATATAGCGGTTAGTGAGATATAAGACGATGAAAAAACTGTGACAACCAACTGCTAGTAAAATTTCTAAGTCATTTGACCTTGACCTTTGACTTACAGGAAGCCTGGGCTATTTGCGCAATGAAAGTATGGATGGTGTTTGCGGGGGTGTGCAATGAAAGTATAGGTAGTATTTAATGTGTATATGCAATTCCATGCGAATAGCTACAGTGGTTAGGGAGATAAAGACGATAAAAAAAACTGTGACAACCAACTGCACGTACATGTGACAACCAAATGCACGTAAAGTTCCAAGTAATGTCTAAGCCATATGACCCTGACATTGGGCTTGCTGACAGCATGGGTTGGGTGTGTATTGAAAGTATAGATGCTATTTAATTTGAATATGCAATTCCATGCGAATAGCTACAGTGGTTAGGGAGATTTAAGACGATGGAAAAAACTGTGACAACCAACTAAAGTAAAACTTCATTTGATCTTGGCCTTGACATTGGGCTTGCGGGCAGCCTGGCCTTGGTGCGTAATGAAATTATGGATGGTGTTTAATGTGTATATGCAATTCCATGGCAATAGCTAGAGTGGTTAAGGAAATATAAGACAATGAAAAAACTGTGACAACCAACTGCACGTAAATGTGACAACCAACTGCACGTACAATTTTCAAGTCATTTGACCTTGACCTTAGGCTTGCGGGCAGCATGGGTGGGTGCCAAATGATAGCACAGATGGTGATTGATGTGAATGTGAAGTTTTCTGTGTATAAGTGTAAAAATTATTGAAAAATAACACTTTATAGCAAAGCGTGACGCACGGACGGACAGACGGACAGACAGAATGGCGGTCAGACGGATGTACAGGTTTTGACGGACGGACGGACACGGACGTGGTTCTGTAAGAGCGGACAAATAATGAATAAACACGTGGTTCTGTAAGAGCGACCAAATAATGAATAAACACGTGGTTCTGTAAGAGCGGCCAAATAATGAATAAACACGTGATTCTGTAAGAGCGGCCAAATAATGAATAAACACATGGTTCTGTAAGAGCGACCAAATAATGAATAAACACGTGGTTCTGTAATAATGAATAAACACGTGGTTCTGTAAGAGCGGCCAAATAATGAAATAAACACGTGGTTCTGTAAGAGCGACCAAATAATGAATAAACAGGTGGTTCTGTAAGAGCGACCAAATTAATGAATAAACATGTGGTTCTGTAAGAGCGACTCAATAATGAATAAACACGTGGTTCTGTAAGAGCAACCCAATAATGCAAAAACACGTGATTCTGTAAGCGCAACCAAATAATGAATATACATCGGTTTCTTTAAACACAGGTGGTTGTTTAATGTAGGACGACAGTAATGCAGAAAGCTCTTAGAGGAGCTCTTAGGGGAGCTTTCTGTATAGCTTCCGTCCTGCCTTAAACTACAACCTGCCTTAAACCCCATAGAAATACACTTATGTTCGCAGTAGACAGATTCGCTGTATCGTGTGTGAAATGATAATAATACAGAAAGATCTCGCTAATTCTACCACATAATGTGTTAACATAGGGGTCTATAAACCCAAGTGGTTGCATAACTAATTCCCTCCGAGACTATTTTTAGACCCAACCTCTTTGAATTAATCTACCGAAAAGGAGCATTAACTAGAGAAAAGGAAAACTTAAGAATTTTGTAGTTTGAAACCATTGTGATAAATAGAGCATTTGCTCCTATATGAAACCATTGTGATAAATAGAGCATTTGCTCCTATAGGAGCAAATGCTCTATTTATCACAATGGTTTCACAAAGTGATATTCACAGAGTCGTCAAAAGTCGTCAATATGAGAGAATGGGTTAAGAGAGTTTCTTCTGTACAGTGTTACCATATACCATGTAACTAGATTAACGGGTGTGGACTGGTTTCGGGACACGTTCTGATTTAAATAGTTAAGCTCGTCACTAGGCTATGAAGAAATATTTGCTAATAACAAAACGTATGTACACAAGACCCTCTCTCTGCCGACTTCATATTAACCATTCCCTTCATATTAACCATTCCCTTCGTAATAACGCATTTTAGCACCTTTGCAAACACAGTAGACCCAGATCAGACGGTCAATATAGGAGCCGTCTGACCAGGGTCTGCTCTATTTCTTTATGGTATAATTTAGATCGGATTATACAGTTTAAACTTGAGCCAAATCTTCCTGTGTTCATATGTGAATATTTACATTCACCCTGCAACGTCCTTATATAACATTATTCTAAAAAGAAAGTTGCATAACCTCATGAACACCGGAAGCACGTCATTCATTTCTTAAATATAAGAAATACAATGGAATATAAATATAAGAAATAAATGGCGTGCTCCCGGTGTTCATGGGTTATGCAACGCATAGCTATACGAGCAAAGATTCACGTGAAGCCCTTCGGGCTTCACTAACTTTGCTCGTAAAGCTATGCGTTGCATAACCTCATGAACACCGGAAGCACGTCATTCATTTCTTAATTATAAAAATAATCTAATACATAATCATGATGTCATGCTTTCGTACATGTATAATAAACAGGGAAATGTTATGTATACAAGTGTATCTTTGAAAGCACGTGACTGAAATATGCACAATGACAGTAGTGAGGAAATTCCATGTGGGAGCTATATGTATGGCATGTGTCCATGTGGAAGCTATCTGTATGTGGAAGATATCTGTATGTGAGAGTTATCTGTATGTGATTGTCCATGTGGGAGCTATTTGTATGCGGGAGCTATCTGTATGTGATTGTCCATGTGGGAGCTATCTTTATGTGGGAGCTATCTGTATTTGGGAGCTATCTGTATGTGATTGTCCATGTGGGAGCTATCTGTATGTGGGAGCTATTTGTATGTGATTGTCCATGTGGGAGCTATCTGTATGTGGGAGCTATTTGTATATGGAAGCTATCTGTTTGTGGGAGCTATCTGTATGTGGGAGCTATTTGTATGTGGGAGCTATCTGTATGTGGGAGCTATCTGTATGTGGGAGCTATTTGTATGTTGGAGCTCTCTGATCAGGGTCTGCACTGTTTGTCATTCAAACTCCTCTAGCACGTTTTATGCTTACATACAGATTAGACTCTATAGTTAATCCTTTACGAGCCTACAGGAGCCGTCTGACCAGGGTCTGGTATGTTTACTTTGATATAATATAGATATTATTCTGCTATTTCTACCATGGACAAACATTCCTGTGTCCGTGTGCTATAATAACAAACAAGATCTAATTGCAACAGAATCTGTTACAGAATGTCCACTAAACGAAACTCCCCACAGGTTATGATGAACAAAGTTTCAACCAATCACAGGCCATCACTGGGCTACCATGGCAACCAACACTTTTGAAACATCTATCATTAAGTTCGGATACCCATATATCCCTGACCAATGCTCCAAAAAATCTAATAATATGAAAACTGCGACCTATCAGAAGATGCCACACCATTACCATGGAAACCAAGTCTTTCAAAACAACTTGATTCAGTTTGGGGTACCCAAATACCCCTAAATGACAATTTTTAGCAAAATCGAACGATATCTAAATTTCGATCAATCACAGCCCTCATTTATTTACCATAGCAACGAATTATTTCAAAAGACCAACCTATCAATCCGGAGTGCCAAAATATCCCGACATACGTAATATTTTCAGCAAAATCGAACAATCATCAAATTCGTCGAAAAATATCTAAATTTCGACCAATCAGAGCGCCCATGCAGTTACCATGGCAGCCAATTCTTTCAAATGACCAACCAATCAATTAGGTGTGCAAAAGTATCCAAAATTTACAACTTTCAGCAAAATTGAACTATATTCGCCGAAAAAGATATGAATTTCGACCGATCAGAGTTACCATTCAGTTAACATGGCAACTAATAATTTTCGACCGATCACAGCCATCATTCAGTTACCATGACAACCAATTCTTTGGAAAGACCTACTAATCAATTCGGAGTGCCAAAATATCCCAATATATCATTGATGTATCATATGATAGCTCTATATGAACAAGATGTGTTTGAAAACACTATGCCCCGACCTTTGACCCTGAAGGATGACATTGACCTTTGAGCCATGGACCAGTGAGTTGAACGCGAGACGTCGTCTTTGTGTGGTGAACATTTGTGCCAGGTTATTTTGAAATCCATTCACAGATAAAAAAAAAAAAAAAAAAAAAAAAAGGTTGTAGAAGGGACACGAAATTTGGGACGGGCGGGCGGATAGATGGACGGACAATGCGATTAGTATATGCCCGTCGTTTGGGGGCTTAAAAATGGACTGGTTTCCTTATCACTACGGGAATGAATGGTTGAGTGGCAGACTAGTGACTGGTCTAAATGTTTGGACCGCTCCTACCGCGATGTTAACCATTTCCGTCATAAGCACGCCTTTAATGATATTACTGAATACGAAGTAGACACAGACCAGATGGCTTCAGTAGGAGCCGTCTGATCAGGGTCTGCTCTATTTGCATATGGGATTATACAGATCTTGTTCTGCAGTTTCTAACGTTGTCCAACATTTTCTATATTCATGTGCCATTATGAAACATAATTTAATTTATGTTCACTGTGTCTTTATTTATTCATAGACTGAAGAGTTATTCAATGTGTATGGTGTACAGATTCACTATTTGTATATCCGGCTTTTGTAAAATAGATAATTGTGACTCATTTCAATATCCGTATGCGAAACGTGTCAGTCTAAAGTGCAGTCTAAAGTATGATCAACAAACAAACCACCTCCAACGTCACTAGGGACAAATGTTCAGACAACAATAGAACCTGTCTTAAGCGACCATCACAATAATTATGGGTTTGTCAGGCAGGCTGTAGCTTAATGCAGGTCATAAGTAATGCAGAAAGCTCCTGCAGGAACTTTCTGCATCACTTTTGCCATGCATTTATCAACCAACTGCTTTTTTTAAGACTGATATTTTCAATAAATGAATGGCTGCTTAGGAAAGGTGCTACAGTAATAATCTTTATAACTTGAGGTTCCAGTTGGATCCATACCGCTTAACACTTATGTGCTGTGTTAGAAATGTACAGGACAGAACTGGTAATTTAATACCTAACCAGCTGTGAAAATATTACGTCTGTTCAAAGTTGAATATGGGTCTACACTGTT